>SNQJ01S0026213.1:37318-53766 GCA_010110895.2 Picea sitchensis | reverse complement strand
GCTCTCCTCTCAAATCTGTACTTCTAGAGAATATTCTTTTTTTGTTCTTTTTTAAATATGTGTGCCTTTGATAAGGTGTGTTTCATCCCCTTCGAAAATGACCCGTTAATTTTTTTGGTTTTCTGATCTCCTATGAACACATTATGACCATGGGACATTAGTGGGTGAGGATTCCAAGACTTTCTTAACCGGTATTTCCACCCAATTTGTTTCTCCTCTATGTGTTCACATTCCTTTTTCTTCAGCATTGGAGCAAAGTGAGGTTTTTGAGATTTACTCCACTAGTATTGTATTGTTTCTCAATTTTCTACTCTTTGTGTCCACATTCCTTTTGCTTCATAATTGAACTACAATGAGAGTCCAAGACTTCTCCATTGATATTGCCTTCCAATTTTCCCTCGTGGATACTTTTGGGAAGTCCAAGAGTGGCTCCATTGATATTGCCTTCCAATTTTCCCTAGTGGATACTTTTATAAGGTACTTGCTCCATTGGAATTGCCTTCCAATTTTTCCTCATGGATACTTTTGGGAAGTCAAATTCCAAGACTTTCTCCATTGATATTTCCTTCCAATTTTCCCTAGTGGATACTTTTCTAACGTCGAAGGTCAAATTTTTGATAAAAATGAAAATAAAATAAATAAATAAATAATAAAATTCACCACCTTTAATGAAGTTACATTGGTTTTGTTTTCTAAAAAGTGCAGTGACATTGGTTTTGTTTTTGTAAAAAGTGCATCTCTATACTACCAATAAGGATGTCTAAGCATCTCTTCACATGCATCATCAAGTGGTGTTACATTGCATTATATCTTGTAAACAAAATCAACGTTGATGGAAAATTTAACTTTACAATGCTTTGTAATATTTTTAACATAATTATTTCCTAGAAAACACAATGAATAAGTATTGAACACTCATATGTTTTCAATCCAAGTTCATCAAGTAACATTACAAAATTTATCCCAAAGAGGTTGGATCCAATGGTGGAAAGCGAGGAGCTTTTCACCGTTGAGCAAGGTTCAATTCTCGTGAGGGATTTACCTGGAGCCATGGGGACACCTTGAAGTAGTGGTTGAACGTGTGGTTGCACCCAGAGATACTATAATAAATGGTATCATGACCCATGAACACATAAGTGGATCAAATCCCACCCCCATGTCCTTCAACTTTTTGGTCCCCGAGGTGTAGGATAGTCGGTGACGGAGTGTATTGTTAAGCCACTCCGTGTTGAAAAGTCACCGGTTTGAAATCTGGGGGGACAAAAAATCCAACCATGTTAAGGGTTGGTGTGGCTCAGGCCGGGTGCGATCCTCGGGTGATTTTGATGGCTTAGATGCCCCTGAGTCGTGGTTTCTCAAGCCAAAGGTTAATCCCGATGCCAAGAAGGTCCGGACCAATTAACACATAAAAAAAAAACATTACAAAAGTTAAATTGCATTGAAAACCTTTACCGAAAAAACATTAGCATCTATTTGTTTTCATGAATTGTAATCTAAAAAGGTGCCCTTTGTTATTAAATAGCGTTTGGATGATGCATCTTGGTGAGGAATAAGTTCTCTTTCACATTGGAGTTTCCTTCTATCTTTGTACTTTATATATTGGTAGCGGTCACTACTCCATTTTCTTGACATTTACCATTTTGGATGTAGCTCCTTGACTTTTACCATTTTGGATGTAGCTCCTAATGAAGCTTCCAACACTTTTCATTTATGTGTCCATCCAAAGTACAATGTTTGTGTTTCATCTTGATTCGTAAGTAGTAGGATTATAGCTAGTTCATTTTGACATTGGAGTTGCCTTTTGTCTTTGTAACTTCTATATTGGTAGCGGTCATTACTCCATTTTCTTGACTTGTACAATTTTGGATGTAGCTCCTAATGAAGCTTCCAATCTTTCCATTTATGTGTCCATCCAACGCACAATGTTTGTGTTTCATATTGATTCGTAAGTAGTAGGATTATAACCAGTTTGTTTTTCCAACACAGACCTTTGAGCAATTTCAACAATTCTTCAATTCTTGCGAATATTTTAATACTGCAAAAACAAAAGGGACAATCTTAAATTCTATGTAAAATTGTGATCAAATTGTCTTATTGTGCAAAGCTTAGACACAATGACTAGAACACAATGAACCTTCCTTTCTCTTATCAATTATATGAACCCATGCTTCATCACAAGCTTGCAACATAAGACAATGCTCTTACATGTTTATATTCAAACTCCATTCAACTTAAGTTGCATTCATGTAAACCTATGTAATATGGTAATTGTGTTACACATAGTATGAATGGAATTTACTTAAACATATTGAATGGCTATTAATTAACACAATTGAGAAAATAAACTATATCTTTTGTGTTTATTTGGAAATTCCTTACTCATCAATGGTCCACCACTCTTATGTAGGCAACGACTCAACCACCAAGTATTATGCAAATACCCAGACAACCAAGATGACATGTGTAGGATCTGTATGACCCCATACATCCTAGTACGACCTATCAATGAGAAAGAAAGCGATCATACAGTTGCAAGTGATAAGGAGTGGGTTCAAACAGTTGTGGAATGGTTTCCTCATGTTTCTTGGGCTATATATTGGTCCTCAATAAGCCACAAGTAGCCAAATAAACCTCTAAAATTCAACAAAAAGCTCATGGAATCCATGGAAAGACATACTGGGGTTTTTCCCCACGTCCAATAGTCAAATTCACAAGAGAATTGTATTTAGAAACTCCCTACAATGTTGCAATATCCAATTAATGGTGTCCACAAATCTCCAATCTCAAAATAAACCAACAATGAAGAATTTAGAGTTGTTGCTACTCTGTAAATGCTAAGGTGAATGCATCTATGAAGTAAAACGTATAGCAATGACATGAAATGCATTCTCACACCATTAAAATAACTAAGAAAAAAATTTAAATACATAGATAAACCAACAAATCATAGACATAAATTAGTGCAATACATCAAGCAATTCACACACCCATTAACATTGTATTTACCTTAGAAACCCAAATTCAAAAACCAACATTCATTTGGATTTGACCGGGATCTCTTATTATTTGACAATGTGTAGGTTACATGATGTTTGGTCCATCTTCAAGCTTCACATGGAAATATGGGTATAATTTCCTTCACTCTCAGCCAAAGAATCCCTCTTGCTCTGTGGGGAAATGGTATCTAGGAGGATGGCTCAATTAGGGGATAATTGGAAGGTCAAGAATCCCCAACCCTTTAGTGTCCCAAGCTTGTTTCTCGTCTCTTGTCTTTTCTCTTACTACATTTGAGGAGAAGTCTCATGCTTTTATTTTATAAATAAATGATATATTTTTAGATACTTTTCTTGTAACTTATTTCATATGCTAACCTTATGATATGATATTAGCACAAACGTGGACATAGATCATGACAGCATCGGGCCTTTTATGCTAAAAATCTAGTTTCATTCGTCATTTGTAGCCTCAATCATTTCCTATGTTGAGCATTGTAGAGCCTATGTCTATAGCCAATTGTCTTTGTGCGGATCCAATTCAGATCACAACTAGACATTGGGAGGTTTTTGGTCCCCAAAATATTCCAAGGATACGTAAGGAAAATTGATTGCAATTTGATTCCTCTCATACCATTTCTCCTTCCTTGGATTCTATCCTTTAGAGTAATCTAATATATATATTTCCATCCTTTGTGAGTTACTCATTCCTTACACTATAGAACTATATCTTCCTTCAATTCTTCTAGGGTGTGTGATGCAAAGTCTTTGACAGTAGGAAGAACTCGATGGTCCTTGTTGGTTCACAATGGGAAGACTTTAGGTTCAACATTAATTCCCCAAAAAATCCTAAGATACCGACCCTTTCAGCATCGCCAACAAGCAGCTGAAGTCTTACCCAAGGTACGTATGGGGAATACAGGAACTAGGCTTTCGCAATCATGAAGAGAATGGTGACCATTCTAACATTCATTCTTACTTAGCATTCATTCAACACGCATTACACCCTGTCCACGAAACCATAACAACATCATAACATATGACAAATTCATCTTAACCATTTAGCATATGTGTGGAACCATCATATACATACTCATATTAGCCATATATGCATTAAAAGTGCACCATAAACATAACATAAAAGAAACACATCGTAGCATACATCATGACACAAATATTTCACGTGGTTCACCCCAAACTGGGATATGTCCACAATGAACGACTTCTTATATTACTTATTTAGGTTCAATCCTTACAACAGGTGTGCACTACGGTCATAAAAGATACATCAGTTCTACCCAAAATTCCCTAGTCATTCGTGCATATAGTGCACATGTAGCTCCTTTTCTCATCTGTCACTTCATTCTCATCTCTGACTCCTATCACCACTCACTCGAACTCACTTCCTCAACTAACCTTCTTACCACTTTCTACCCAAAACCCATACATATTTATACATATACATTGGGACTTAACCCATGACAATGTGGACAAAATGTCCCAAAAATCCTAACTAACTTCCACCTTCAGTGCATTGGCTTCTAAATATGCACCAACTATATTCCATGTGTGTTTCTCCTTTGCCAACTTGTCATGCAGTTTTCTCCTATGTGATTCCAAAAACTTACCCAAAATGTCCTTCTCCAACAGGTCCCCAACATTCAGTTGTGGCTCGTCCCAAGCCACTTCATGATTTCTTCCAAGTGTCCATGAACTTCTAGAGTGTCACCCTTGCAACTGTAATATTTTCTCTTGCTTGGATTTCCTGTTGCACAATTCCCTCAATCATCTCTGTAGTAATATGGTCCTTCAAATTTTCTACGCTTTCTTGTACTACCTACTTGACCATCCACTGCACAACTGGTACTTTTGTTGTTACTTTGTATGCTTCTTCTTGTAGTGTTTCAATATTATATGCGTGAGCCTACTGTTGCGCCCTCATCTGGTTCATCTTTGAATACAATTTCCTATTCTTTGTCATTCCTATCATCGTCTCTACTGGTGGTAATGTGCTCATTACTTTTTTTAACTTTTGTGCCTTGTCCTATGAATCTTGTAGCTTCTGCTCAATTTCCTACAGTTCCATGTCTTACGTCAGTTTCATCCAAACTCCCATGCTTTCTTCATATAACTCGGTGCACTCTTCTTCAAAACTTTTGATGTTCTCCATAGTTGTTGTCATTGTATTTTCCCTTTTATCCCTCTCCTCTGGTGGAGTGCTTGGTTTCTAGAGCGCTTCCAAATCATTAATATTTATGTAGAAGCCCTAAATGGCCTCACTGATATTTGTCACTTTTTATTCTAACCTAGCGCCTTCCTCCATATGAATTTCTAGAATAATATTATAAACTCCTCGGACCACCTGTTTCACTCTCTCTGTCCTCTATGTGGCCTCATCCTTCTCTATCCTAAGTTGATCATATTATGCTTGCAACACAGCCTTATCTATGACTACCTTTGTCAACTCCATGGATGTTTACATCATGCATACCTGTAGTTCCTACGTCACGCTCATTTATAAACCATGCAACACTTATATCGACAACTAAGATAGCACAAAGTCAATGACTAAGTGTTTTTGCATGCTCCTGTAATTCTGTCATAGGGAACTCTGAATCTCTTGTTGTTATTTTCATCACTCATCGCTCTCCTGCTATCACATATGGGTGAGAGGTCATATGTTGCACCTATTTTGTGTTTTTTGTGCTCTCCATTGACTCCTATTCAGTTGTTCTGACTTGCGAAGTCCTGGTTGTCTCCAAAATATATCGCAGTGCGACAATCTGCACTTTCACGTCCAAGTTCCTTTATTCTTTCTTCTGTGTCACTCACTCAAAATCCTCTTCAGTAACCTCTTTCACTTGATCCATAATATTTTCTAAGTCATCCTATGATAGGGCCTGGTTGGCCACTTTCTTAATTTATTTCCTCTTCTTTCATTTTAATAACTGATCTTTGTGTATCATGTTCCTTCTGCTTCTCTCCCAATTACGGTACAATCTTTTGTTTTCCTCCTGTGCCATTTTCGTTCCCTTCATTTTCTTCTTCTTCTTCATCATCTCCTATTTCTTCTATTTTTGGTTGTTGTGTCTTTGGCTATTGTGGTTCTAACTGTTCTACCTTTGGTACTGGGGTTTTCCATTCATCCTCCCAGTCTTCTATGATCTGTCCCACGTCAACCTCTATCAACTTGTATCTGCACTTCAGCCACTGTTTCTCAGGGTCCTTCTTGGCCTAAATGTACATATGATGTCTTCTAGATTTGAAGCACACAATCCATTTATAGGCTTCTACTACATGCGGTAGTATGCGCAGTGTATTTTGGATACTTGTCAGAATAACTTCCTTGTATACATAGAACATAATATTGTTATCTAACTGCCTCTCCTTATGCATAATATGTCACAAGTTTACATATCTCGTTGCTAAGCATGGCTTCTTTGCAGCTCCCAAAAAGTGAGTTTCCTCTTGTTCCCTCCAAGCCACTAATGCTATTAGTATTAACAACCAAGCATAATGAAATTTCATACCTTTGTCTTGGTATTCCCTGCAATCTATCAAGAACTAGTTCAAAAACAACGTTGCCTAGCTCATTTGAACTCATGTGACACACTTTTCATCTTCCACTATCACACCTGTAGGTACCTGATCCTTGCGAGATTTTCTCAACAACTTGCATGAAAACACCTATATCGTGAAATAGACTGTATCATCATTGATTCTTGCAACATCCAGACTGCGAGAACCTCTGAATGTGTCATAATTTTCCTTCATTTTTTCTATCAATACTTTCTCCTTTTTCTTTTCTACAAATAATACTAATGGATCTTCTCCTTTTGATGGAAACTTGGTTTGTTGGACATATTGTCATTGAAGTCAACAATCATGATAAGTTGTTATGATGGAAACATGAATCAGTCATAAACAGTTATACAATTGGCATTAGTGTCAGGATGGCCAATAAGGTCTATCCATGTGTAATGAAGGGTCAATTATGGAAAGAGAATGCAACAGAGCAGCAAGGTTAATCTCAAGAGGAAAAGTATACTAAATATTGACAAAATAAAATCATCTTAAGGATGAAGAAATTTGTGATTATTGTTGATAATGATAGGATCAACAATGATCCTATGATCAAATCTCAAGAGAGATAGTGATGTGGAAATACCACAAGAGAAAATCTTACAGAACAAGGGAAACCTTTATAAAATATCAAGCAACAGGAGCCATTCATCCAGAATTTGGATGAAAACCTGACTATTGGATCATAGAGGAAACTTGTGTAAAGAAGGAAAATAATCTTGTCCATTGATGTAGATTTCAAGACAAATCATGATCGTCATATCGAGGGTAAGTCAGAAGAATTAGATCTCAACTGATAGATCTGAAGCAGGAGCTTCAAAAGATATCTTAATCGTTGGATTAAAGATGAGTATAAAAATAATCAACCCTGATTGTTGGAATCAAGTCAAAGAGGAAAGACATGTGATTTCGGGAAAGAAGGCATGCACGAGGGAAGTGACATTTGGAAGGAAGAGAAGCACGCGTGCATGCATGGAAGACCTAGAAACGTTAGGGTTAGGGATTTTACAATGTATTGTAATGGCTGGCAAGCCAAGAATGTATAAATATAGATACCTAGGTCTCATAGCGAGAGCTAGCGAAGAGGGATGAATGTAAGGAAGAAGTTGCGATGCGATATTTTGTTGTATGACCTAATTTTGTAAGTTGTTAAGATAGAGAGGACTGAGGAGGGTGGATCTTGAGGCTTATATCATAGGCCGAGGAACCTAGTGTGATCTATTCCACCTCATACTAGATCTCAACCCAACCAAGAAGAGTTTTAAAGCACACAACGTTGTAATTCAGAACGACTATAATAAAGATCTAAGAGCTCGATCTTTGTGGACGTAGCCTAGGGGGGTGAACCATGGTAACACTTGTGTTATGTGATTGAATGCATGTGTTTCTTTATTGTCTTCAGTAGTGCTATGCTAAATGAATGAGTTGTTATATTTCCTGCTTAATCAATATTGACAGCGTATTGCGATAGTAAGTTAGAAAAACACTCTCAACATGCAGTTCTCAGATTCCCCACTCAATCCTAGGTTGCAAACACATGAGTATTGCAGCCACCCATTAAGACTATCTCGGGTGAGACGGTGCAGTGCCCCCTATGCGCTATGTTGCCTTCTGGTTTACGAGGAGGGTCGATAGTTTTAGAGGCTTTATTGGAACCCCAAATAGACATGAACCTTGGGTCAGTCAAGCTAAAGATACAAACTCAAAAAGGATAGTAATAACCAACAAATGGTTCCATTGTCATTGGTAGGAACATAAGAGGATTGAGAAGATGAGATATGTTGAAGATCTCGAATCAAGAGAATACAAAAGAAGAGAAGAAAGTAATGAGCCACTAGAAGGGGATGTTGAGACCGTGGAATCCCAAAAAATAAGAGATTGAAGGTTGGCTAAGGACAAAGGAGTCGGAGTTTTCATAGAAAGATAAAAGAAACTCGAGAGTAACACCCTGCAAATATCTTGATAAATACGTGTTTACTGATCTACATGAAGTCTTTTTCTGTGATTTTCCACACTTATTACAGGAGTGGATACTAAGGTTTAAGGATAACCATGCAATGAACCGGATCCAATAGTTAGAGTGGACCCCAATACATATTGATAAGTTACAACAGGTGAACAACAAATTCACCGGCGCAGTAGATTTTTGGCTCGACAGTATTGTGGCAGGGTTTATAATAGAGTTTGCAGTAGATACAACGAAGTCATACAACACAACAGAGCAAGAGTTTCTACGCGGACCTCGAGGAAGGTAAATTAGATATATGTATTATTCTATTAATATACTGTTATACAACAAAGGCATAATGACAATGGAGTCGAACAACCAAAATTTCATGCATGCATGGGGGAAGGGGGGAAGCACTGACATAAAAAGGAGAAATGGAACGAGAAAAGGATAAGGGATAGAAGGAGGAACCCTTGGAACCAATCATGATGGATGATGACCAGATCAAGCAGATCATGGAGATAGATGGAAAGATGCGTAGCTTAGTACCCTACAACAAGGTGAATACCAAGAAGAGAGCCATAGCCGTGAGGGAAGGCTTGGTGAGTGACAAGGAAGAGGTAGAGGATATTTGGGCTGTGGAGAAGATTGAGGAAATCTTGCACACAATGTATGAAAGGAAGATGAGGGGTCTAAGAAAGGAAAGAGAAGGCAACAATCCTATCCATATTAATGTCAATGTGGAACCCATAAACCCATGTGCGACTAAGACACCAAAGAGAACACCACCGTTTAGACAACTGGATTTTGGGATAAGAAAGATAGAAGGAAGTGCATCTACACAAGGAACAACAACTGGAGGAGTTAGTTCAAAAAGCACTAGTCAAGTATATACACCACACAGAGGTAGTAGTTCAGTGTTCAGAATGGAAAGACGCGATCCCACCATTAGATTATCAGAATTTAAAGGAGAAGCATCGGAGGACCTGAAAAAACATTTGTTCATTTGTGAGAAGATTTGGGAAGCAAAACAGATCACAGATGAAGATACTAAAGTGACACAACTAGTGATTACACTAAGAGATTGCACACTAGATTGGTATATGATTTTAGCTACAAACAATCCACGAGGGACAACTAGAACAATTGCAGACATCAATAAATTGTTGATAAATGAGTTCTAGAAGCCGAGTTCAAAATATCAATACATGAACGAGATGATTGAAATTAGGCAAAAACCAGGAGAATCCATATGGAAAGTTAAAATATCTCATGAAGGGAAAGTTAAAATATCTCATGACCGATATGCAACATAGGCACATGTTCGTCAATTCACTACTACCACACTTAAAATACCCATTGCGACAACAAAATTTTCAGACACAGGAAGAGGCTCTACAGGTAGCCCTACAACTGGAAGAAAACCAATATCAGTAGACTAATCCAGCCATCAAAGAACTGAAGGAGTATTTGAATAAGTTAATGTTCCAACTAAACCATAATAAAAGTAAGGACAAATGAGAAGTCATTTGGTGTACTACATGCAGGACAGAAGGGCACCACAAGAACGAATGTCCAACATTCGTGTAGTATATGGAAGCAGGAATTCCAAATTTGTTACCAACTAGAAGACTATGGTGATAAATCTGTAAGAAATTGGGCCATGATCCATATCACTGCTCAATGATGCAGAAATACCAAACAGTCCCAAAGAGTTCATATTGCAACTTTTTCAAGTCAGTGGGCCACGATGAGAAAGATTGTAGAACTATGGATTTGATGTGAGAGAGGACATCAAATGCATATAGAGTGCAGGAAGAAATGATTAATAGACAAGCTGCACCACAATTTAACCAAGTTCCAGCCCCATACAACACCGCGCAACAACAGTATAATACTGCGCATCAACCATATAATATCGCGGAGACATAGTACACCACAGCACAACCTGAGTACAATAGCGTGCAGTATAATCAGGCGCCTCAGTATAACATGCCAAGAGGATATCGAGCAGGCTACAGAGGTGGAGGACGAGAAAGAGGAGGTTTTGGAAGAGGTAGAGGACTAGTGGTATTCCACATCTGTCAACAACTGGGACACTATGAAAGGGAATGTCCACTTCCACCAGCAACTTGTATGTATTTTCACGCATTGGACCATGATACAAAAGAATGGCTGACATTATTAGTAAAGATTCAGGAAAAGAGGAACCAGAACAACCAGAATGTTCAATGGATTTTAGCCGAAGCGAGCGATGAAGCACAAAATATCAACATAGTTACGCATGGAGGAGATAAAAAAGGAAATGACGTTGTCCGACAAGAGCCAGTACAACACCAGTGGGTGAAGAAGAACGTTGAACCAAGGAAGCAGTTCGACGTGTAGGATGAGAAAGAGATATTTAACCAAGCTAGACAATAATTTCAGAAGGACGATATTGCATCAAACTCAACTGCGCAGGAAAGAAAGGAAACACCAGAGTACCAGATGCCTCCGTTATTGGATCATACCAACAAAATGCAACCCATGGGACAAGTAAGTACAATCAAAGGATTTTTGCAATCATGTGTAAATTATTGAATGATCCATCATCTGTCAAAATATTGCAAAACATATTAGAAATATGTAGTATAGAGACGGAAGGAAAACTAGAACAAAAAACAGTCAATCACCTACATACAAGGAGAATAACAAGTAGGGAGTTCAGACTGAATGCAACATCGGAGATTTCAACATGGGAGATATCATACTAGATTTAGGATATGAAGTTAATGTATTACCAAAGAAGACATGGCAATGCATGAGAGATCTCACCTTAGGATATTCACTTGTTCAATTGAAACTAGAAAACCAACACAAAATCCTACCAATTGGTAGACTAAAAGGAGTGAAAATAGACCTAGATGGAGTGCGCACTAAAGAATACTTTGAAGTGATTGAAATAATGGACGGCACAACACCATATCCAACGTTGCTTGGTTTGGATTGGGCATTTGACAACTAGTCCATAATCAATTTAAAGACACAGAAAATGCCATTTGAGTCAAGTGAGTACAGGTTCATCACGCCATTAGACCCA
Source organism: Picea sitchensis (assembly GCA_010110895.2). NCBI lineage: Eukaryota > Viridiplantae > Streptophyta > Pinopsida > Pinales > Pinaceae > Picea > Picea sitchensis. The sequence continues at coordinate 42,164 of SNQJ01S0026213.1, read as the reverse complement.
TCAGAGGGGGAAATCTTTGTAGAACCCACTTGCTTAGACTTAGAGAAAATCAGCGAGTTGTACAGAACAACTGCACGCGATGATAATTACGTGAATCCAACTACATATGGGATACTCAGTTGGCAGAGCATTACTTCATGTGAGACAGACATAGATCCTCAAAATCCACCCCTTGACCTTCCAGAACGCCTATCTCTCCTCACCTATGAATGGGAGATGATCCCGGAGGACAATAAGGTGCCACATCTGCATTATTGAGAGCACTTTATTAGCCTTGGATAAATGGCAAAAACATTTTATAATTAAAATATCAACAACATCATATAATGAAAAAATTTCTTCTTACCTATGTCTCCCCACTGAGATCCCTCAGGTAGAGCTAAGTTAGGATCCCCACAGAAGTCCATCATGGCTTAAGCATAGTCCTCCACCATGATTGGATGATCTCTTATCCACTGGAAGAAATCTTTGTCATATTTGACGATAGGAACGCCACCTTGACGAGCCATCAAATCCACCCATATTTTCATCCGTGGATCATGTAGAGAGGGTATGCCCCACTCCACCTGTAGACGTAAGACGGAGACCCTCTCCAGGAAGAAGGATACTAAAATGGATCCATAGCCAAATTTTTTCAACCAACCATTCTGACACTTTGTCAGTTTCTTCTTCATGTTCTTCAAGAGACCCTTGCACCAATTAAAGACCCGGGGCTCCTTACACTCTATGGCGTACTGAAAGTGTCTTTGCAAAGCCATGTGGGGAGTCACACTCCCTACCATTCGGGTGATAGTATAGAGGATAGTTCTCAATGGTAAATAGCAAACATCCCTAATGGAAACCTTGCCACTATACTTTTTTGTACCTAGCACGCAGTGGTGTGCAACATAATAGTACATGGGTTCTCATCCACTCCTGATTCCTGAGAGTGATACCCGAGAGCCTCGGTGAGATAAACCCATTAGAAAGTACATATCATCTATATACAAGATGAGTGTATGCACACCCACGTGAAAGGCTTGTTCATTTGCATCATCCCACATGTGGACTAGATACTTCAAAAATCTCAGTTGGGCTCTCATGCCCTGAATTTTGAAGAATTTGATTAAACCACACTCCCAGAGTTCCATCACAGTGCCCGGGTCATTCCTGGAAAAGTAGTATTCTTCCTTGTGCTCATGTTCCCTCCACTCGATCATTTTGGTTGAGGAAAATATTCCAAGCAACATCAAATGATGATTAGATTCATCAAAAATGAAATCTTGGGAGTTTTCCTAACTCATTTTCTTTTTTCTAAAATTGAGTAGCGGTAATCGCAGGGACTTGCTTTTACATAGAGAGACGTTGTCAAACTCTGGCTATGTGTCCCGTGTGGCAATTTGGGCATCACCGTTCACGATAGCGTGATCCTAAGACGATCTCAAAGCGCAGTGACCTCCAAAAAATCGACCTTAACTCAAATTTAAACTATTAAAAATAAAATTTTAAACCATGAAAAGAGAAAGGGGTAAGAGGCTACTTGTTTGACAGAAGCAGTTCGCGAAATGGTCCACTAGGGCTCCAAAATTTACATTTGAAATTTGGAAGAAAATGAGGTTTTTGGGCACTATTTGGGTGAAATGGAAAAATGAAATGGTAAATGGGTTATTTTGACCTATTTTATTACTTTTTACCATATTTTATTGCAAATTAAATTATTTTTAGATATTTTACCTATTCCCTAAGTCTAATAAACTTTGCAAATTGTTTTCTATTATATATTGAAAGATCTAGGGATGGGATGTTTGACATGGATCCTCCATTTTTTGGTTGGTTTGTGTGTTTTTCTATGTACATATACTTTTAGGGGTTTTTAGGAAAAACTTTGAGCACAGTCTTAATTCTTTCTTGCGCTCGTGAAACCATGAGAATGAAATCGAGTAACCTTTTATCATTTTTTTGAACTCGCCTTGGTAATACAAAAAACGAACCCTATAGAGTATCATTTAAGCTCTTTTTAAGCTCCCTAAACGCGAAAAAATATCTGAGCGACCTTGTTCTTTTCACGCTCATAAAAGTATTTGAAGAAAACGTCCGATGAGCATAGATTATCTCTTTTTCGGTCTCATCAGACTAAACTACGAAAAATGACATTTTGTAGTTTTATTTAAGGGTTTTTCAGATTCTCTAAACATGAAAAACCCCTGATTTTTATTTCTTTGGACTCATAAAACAAACATTGAAAGGCCAATATGGGACTGAACCACTTCTTCCTAGGGTTCGTTAAAAATACTCCAAGGGAATTGTCCGAAGGATGAGCTTACATGACAAGCATATGTTATCCTCCTCAAGCTTGCATAAATATAAAGAGGTACTCGCCAGAAATGGTGGGGGGGAATTGCGAAAGAAATGTATGTGTATCTGTGTTAGTGGTAGTAAGTCACTCTTGAACATGACACCCCCCTTCAACACTGTATACGAGTTGGGAAATCCATTTTTGTCTCATTTGACCATCCACAAGTTCATATGTTGGGTCCTCCTTGAGTCAATGTTTCCAAGACAATTGTCATGTTGTTCATATGTTCAAGAGAAGTCCAACCTAAGAAAGTCTTCTATCGATACGATCATCTACAGTTCTAAATTTTCTACCATGTCGGCCTTCACTGAGTCAGTTTTGAATCATGTCATACTATGATCTACTTCAAATATGTCACATATTCTGTGTCATTGATGGGGGAATACATTAAGGCCCTCCTATGACAATTTGTTTCTTGTTGACTTCAACTCATTATCTGGGAACAAGACTTAGAAATCATTTAGTACCTTGGAGCCTGCATGTCTCAATGATAGATCTCTTCACTTTCAATAGTGGGTTCACATCATTGGCCCCTGATTGCAAGATTCCATCGAGTGTTTGACTTCAACTCATTCATTCACATTCATTGGATTGCACTAGAGTACCTTGGAATTCATTGACATCAATGGTGATTTCCTTCACACTTGTTAACGGTTTTCATTAATGACCGGTAATCAAGTGATTTCTACCATGTTTGACTTCGACACCTGTAATCACATGGCTAGATGCATAGTTAGAGATGATGGAAATGAAGACCCTGGATCTCACCATATCGGTCCAAGTTGTGACAGAGTATTCATAAGTTTGTACTGACACATAGATCCACTGTGTATGTCTTGTGGCTATGTATGAATTTGAATTCTTTAAGCGCATAGATCCACATTGTATTTATGTTGGCTATGCTGAATCATGATGACATGGATTCACAATGTATGTTTAGTGGCCATGACTCAATTGAAACTTATGATTAGAGTCACTTGTAGTCTGATTATGGGAATGCCTACCTCAGAAGATGATATATTATTATGCAGATGCTTGATTGATTGGAGGTTCTCGATTGATGCGCTCCTTGTTTTCGACACACACATTCTACAAAGTTTTTTAGCTATCATGGATTCCAACTCCATGCTTTGGGGGAAGTTTTTTACACATTATTCTGGTCACCCCAGTGATCAACTGACGACATGTGCATAACTCACTTCCATTTTCCCTGAAAACACTAAAAGAGACTTTCTCCATGAGAAAAGTGGATTAGATTTTCTTCCTTACAAACTATTTCAAAGGAGATCATCGCACCATGCTCTATGCTTAGGGTGAAATGATTCTTTATCGTCGCATGTTGCACCAAATATGGACTATGGCGTCGTCACAGGCTGCCTGTGCATAGGGTGTGACGATGCTTAAATAAGGGAAAAATAAAATTCACAAATGTTCTAGAAGATGAGGTGGCCTCTGGTCGATTTGGATCTTACTTGCTTATCTGATTTAGTGGGATCATCCTAATCTCCTCATCCATCCCTCTTTCACCCTATATAAATAGGGATGTCTTATGGAAAAGGCTAAGGCTTTCTTGCATGAAGAATTCTGCTATAGATTATACTAGAGATATCTTTGCTTTAGCTCTCTAAGTCAAGTTGTGTATCTTCTTCATCAAAGGAATTGGAGCAAAGGTGTGTGTGTTGGAGAAAAGAGCCATTGGAAGGGACCTTGCAACATCAAGGCATGGGTTGGATTCTCCACTTTCCTTTAATATAATGCAACAATACATTTCTTCCCTATAAAGGTGTCTTTACTTTTATTCTATAACTCCTTTATTTTATAGATAGAATTCATTGGAATATATATATCTTTGTTCTCTCTATTTATTGGTTTGTGTTTCTTAAATAGGTTCACCATTCCTCAAATCCAAATATGGAGCGACAAAGATGACACTAGCGAGGATCAAGCGTCATTTCAAAGGTATGTCATTTGTCCATCTCTGAACTAGTTTATCTGACAATGAAGTCTAAGGTGAAGTTTGTATTATGCCTTATTTTGTTCTAAATTCTTGTTGAAGTTAGGGAGGTTAGTTTGTTTCCGCACTTACCGATTTGTCCGATAACATCTTCTCCACCATGGAAAATTTTAGGGGAAAATTTTCTCCCATGGGCCGATTTTCCATATTTTTTTCCAAAATACTATTTGTCAATTTTCATTTTTTTCTTAAATGATTTGCTCAAATTCTACATGATAAAAATAATTGCCAAAATTTTCTATAAACTATATAAAATCCTTAAAAATATGATTTTTTTTATAAAAATATTACCAAAAAATTTATTGCTTTCCTTCACACAGACCAAAACTCCATGTGCCTTTTTAACTTAGCCAAATCCCAAGTCTTTTCCTTATATTTATGTGGAAAGTGGAGTAATAAGCCCTTCTCCTCCATCAATACCTCCACATAAATTTTCCTTGGACATTTTTCAATATTTCCACAAACGTTTCCAAGGAAAAGATAAACATACTTTCAAC
>SNQJ01S0026213.1:15083-37308 GCA_010110895.2 Picea sitchensis | reverse complement strand
TGAATTTGAATTCTTTAAGCGCATAGATCCACATTGTATTTATGTTGGCTATGCTGAATCATGATGACATGGATTCACAATGTATGTTTAGTGGCCATGACTCAATTGAAACTTATGATTAGAGTCACTTGTAGTCTGATTATGGGAATGCCTACCTCAGAAGATGATATATTATTATGCAGATGCTTGATTGATTGGAGGTTCTCGATTGATGCGCTCCTTGTTTTCGACACACACATTCTACAAAGTTTTTTAGCTATCATGGATTCCAACTCCATGCTTTGGGGGAAGTTTTTTACACATTATTCTGGTCACCCCAGTGATCAACTGACGACATGTGCATAACTCACTTCCATTTTCCCTGAAAACACTAAAAGAGACTTTCTCCATGAGAAAAGTGGATTAGATTTTCTTCCTTACAAACTATTTCAAAGGAGATCATCGCACCATGCTCTATGCTTAGGGTGAAATGATTCTTTATCGTCGCATGTTGCACCAAATATGGACTATGGCGTCGTCACAGGCTGCCTGTGCATAGGGTGTGACGATGCTTAAATAAGGGAAAAATAAAATTCACAAATGTTCTAGAAGATGAGGTGGCCTCTGGTCGATTTGGATCTTACTTGCTTATCTGATTTAGTGGGATCATCCTAATCTCCTCATCCATCCCTCTTTCACCCTATATAAATAGGGATGTCTTATGGAAAAGGCTAAGGCTTTCTTGCATGAAGAATTCTGCTATAGATTATACTAGAGATATCTTTGCTTTAGCTCTCTAAGTCAAGTTGTGTATCTTCTTCATCAAAGGAATTGGAGCAAAGGTGTGTGTGTTGGAGAAAAGAGCCATTGGAAGGGACCTTGCAACATCAAGGCATGGGTTGGATTCTCCACTTTCCTTTAATATAATGCAACAATACATTTCTTCCCTATAAAGGTGTCTTTACTTTTATTCTATAACTCCTTTATTTTATAGATAGAATTCATTGGAATATATATATCTTTGTTCTCTCTATTTATTGGTTTGTGTTTCTTAAATAGGTTCACCATTCCTCAAATCCAAATATGGAGCGACAAAGATGACACTAGCGAGGATCAAGCGTCATTTCAAAGGTATGTCATTTGTCCATCTCTGAACTAGTTTATCTGACAATGAAGTCTAAGGTGAAGTTTGTATTATGCCTTATTTTGTTCTAAATTCTTGTTGAAGTTAGGGAGGTTAGTTTGTTTCCGCACTTACCGATTTGTCCGATAACATCTTCTCCACCATGGAAAATTTTAGGGGAAAATTTTCTCCCATGGGCCGATTTTCCATATTTTTTTCCAAAATACTATTTGTCAATTTTCATTTTTTTCTTAAATGATTTGCTCAAATTCTACATGATAAAAATAATTGCCAAAATTTTCTATAAACTATATAAAATCCTTAAAAATATGATTTTTTTTATAAAAATATTACCAAAAAATTTATTGCTTTCCTTCACACAGACCAAAACTCCATGTGCCTTTTTAACTTAGCCAAATCCCAAGTCTTTTCCTTATATTTATGTGGAAAGTGGAGTAATAAGCCCTTCTCCTCCATCAATACCTCCACATAAATTTTCCTTGGACATTTTTCAATATTTCCACAAACGTTTCCAAGGAAAAGATAAACATACTTTCAACAAGACTTATAAGACAAGGTTCAAGCACTAAAATTCAAAAGATTTCTTAAGCACAAAATAACTCAATGATTAACCACTTAGCCATTTCAATTCTTCATAGATCCATTCATATCATATACCTACAAAATTATCTCTACAAATTCATAAATTAAAAGAAAAAATATTCCTAAGGAAGATTTTAGCTTCATGGAATTCCTAAGGAAATAACCACCAATAATAAACCTCATTTTACTTTATCATTTTGGAATTTTTATTTTCAAGAATTAAAAGAATAAATGAGTCTTAGTATTGTATATCACCCAAAAACTAGTGAATAAACTAGAAAAATACAAACTATTAATCAAATTTGCTTATAATCAAAGTTACCATTCTAATATCAATATGTCTCCTTTTAGGAAATATATGGTAGTAATTGTACCATACATTTATCTTGGTCAAACCTAGTTCACACAAAGTGATAAGACGATGAGAATAGCCTAGAAATGGAAATGATCATTATCATTAAAATAGAAAACGACAAGATGAGATGCAAAGGGCATCAAGTCGTCTACAAAGGAAGTCTATTACATGCTTATGTTGAACATGCCAACTTTTTTTGTCACCATTTCACTTTACTTAATTTCACTTCTCGAAGGAATCAAAATCGTTGGTTTTTGGTCATTAGCGGTGTAATGACTTGTGGCCACTAGAGATGCACCCATTAAATACATTGCTCTCTACCATGCACGTAATGTCTTGTGTTCGCTAAATTGAAAATACATTGGTGAATTAAGCCTCTCATCGCCTTAAAATTTGAGGGAATGTATTCCTCTGAATCTTAGGGAGACCTTCATTGTTATTGAAACAAAATTGGAATTAATTGTGTAATCCTAAATATATAAGACAGGGAAAACAAAAGAATTGAATCATTCATTTATATTCAAAGTGCGAGATGAACCTTTACAATGAATAAATCATGGAGGTATGTGTCTACAAGTGTAGAATGCATGCAGTTATCCGTTTCGGATTGTACAAATATGTTATGTATGATGAATGCTTGGAGAATGTGAAACTTATTAGTACATTTGAATATCATTATAAACCAAAGAAATTGTTGGGAACTTTCCCACCACAGACTATAACGTTGACGTAGCCAAATACTACCATTTATCCATTCAACCCATGTTATTGATTTTTTTTATGCTCAGGTATCTTCGTACAATACTACAATATGTTATTGATTTTTTTACGTTTTGGTATCTTCGTACAATAATAATTAAGGTCTTATGACTTAGCTTTTACTAATGTTCCATGTATCCATCTCTCTATGACATAGATTTTACTGATGGAGCCTGCACGTTTGATTGCAATGTTGTATATGTCATTTTATCCATTATAGCAAAAACTATAGCATGGTTTCCATCATCTTGAGGCATTTTAATGAGTTTTTTCCAAGATAAGGCTTTGTATTATGGCCCTGGCCCTTCTTGCTTGTCTCTGCAGGGTACAATATGCCATATTTCCAAAACATAGCCGATAGTTTGTCTAAATTATTTTCATGAATATAACATTACACCAATAGTAAATTTTCTCAATGACTTAGAATGGGTGGACGCGTGTCCATCTGACAATGCCTAGTCCTTCCACGTTGTGGGAGTCAAAGGTGCCCAGTCTTTGCATGGGAAGTCCATGGAAAACAAGCTCTTGGGTGAAGACACTGGTCTCTTCATTGCATGGAAAAACCATGGAGGCTCAGCTGGGCCAAAATTCCATTACTCCTCGTAGTGCGAGGAAATACTTAGCAAGGCCTCCCTATATATTTCATACTAGGCGTCCATGCCAACATTAGGGTCAAGTTGTCGGTTTTCGGCGAGGCTCACACTCCTATTTATTTACCCAGGAGCATGATCTATGGTCAATCTTAAGAATTTCCATTGAATCATCATTTTACCCGAGAAAAAAACAACAAATACAGAGGAAAGCGTAGGTAACCCCATAATGAAGGCTATCTCTACTTTTATTCTGTATGTAGAATAAGCCGGTAAAAAATCCATAGGATGGGACAACATGTTCTTCATTACACAACGTGATCCAGATTATTTTCAAAACGAAATGAGAGTGGAGATATAATAAAGAAATGTATAGAGATATCTCGGATATCCAATAATATAATAGAAATATATCAGAGATGCAACCATAAACATAGAGATACAGTAATACACAATTTCTATTAATGAGCAAAATGTACAAAACTATAGAAATACAAAGTGAAAGAATCACTAGAATGGTGAAAGCTTATCTCTGAGAAGAGATGTGACAACTACTCACATTCGCAAGAACATGGTTACAGTGAGGCTATAAAGGATTTTTCAACATAAAACAAATCCAAAACCCTAACCTTGGAAGATCAAAATTCAATAGTTTTGTGGACCCCATTTTGGGTAGTTTGGTGTATCAACTTCCCGGGGSCATAAATTTGGCATACAATCTCTGTTTGGGGCACACGATAGCTCGTTGGAAATGTATTGTCGAGGAGATTCATTTTGGGGGCTCAATTAGAGCCTTTGGCTATCATTGAGATGCTTGATCCTGAAAAAAAAAAATCATTTAAGCCCTCAAAATGGCCTCGAAAGTTTAAGAACCGAAAAAAATGCTAAACATAGTAAGTTGTCAAAAGGTTGTTTTGAGCCAGTTGGAATAGGTGGGTGGACACCGATATCCACTTGGATCACAACATGATTAAAAATTGTAGGTTTGCAGACTAAGATCGAGCTCGGATGTATGTTAGGTGGGAAGGTCGTTCAGACTGCTAGTTGGCACACAGGGGAAGACCTAGGGTTCAATGCTTCAAAAGCGCACCAACAAAACCCTAACTATCGGCCCTTTCGGTAACACCTGCGAAGAAAATGAAGTCTCACCCGAGGTAGAGGCAGGGATGGTTGCAAGACTCTGGTGTCTGCAACCTTAGCTGGGACACAGATCTGTTATTACAATACTCTAACAAAGCACTTAGCAGTCATTATTCATCAGTATTTAACCTTAGTTCACAGTGCAGATAAACCCTAATAACAGAGCATCGTAGTATTCATCCAGATCTAATGTATTTAAGCACTAAGAATATCAACACAGATCAGATCTAACATTCATTCACATCACTAAGAACTAAGCTATCATATCATGTCTATCTAAGCATATATTACTACACTAAGAATTAACCATATGAACAATAAAACAATAACAATGCACCAAGCAACCATAACATAGGATATAGGTGGTTCACCCCCAGCCTGGGGCTACGTCCACCAACTCTTCTTCTCTTTATTATCTTCCATCAATAGTCTACATGCACAGAGCCACAAGATCCTACTCCGCATAGGACAGGAGATCTGCGCGCACTCAGTCAAATTCTCGCTTCCCCGAGCTAGGTTACTGCACAAAACCTTTACACGATCTCTTACAGTCACTTGCACTTTGCCTTGCAAGCTTCACACACTATGCACAAACCATGTACACTATCACTTTCACTTAGCACATCATCACATAGATGTCTTTATCGTCCTTCTTCTCTCTTCTTACATCACCTAGACATCTATTTATACATTACAAAATGGGCCTAAACATGGGTAAGCCCATGGGATGACATCATCATACCTGTTACATAAGCCCAAAACCCAAAAATCCCTAAAAAGGGGCTGAGATCCTACGATCTCCGCTTCGAATTGCGCTCCACCTTCGACAACCTGTTGAAGTCCCAAAATAGGTCAAACCTGACCAAGGATCTCCAAAACTTGGTCAAGGGACAACAGGCCCCCAACACTCACATGTGACTCGTCCCGAGTCACTTTTCTTTGGTTAGTTCTGCCTCAAAATCCTCAAGATTGGCTCGAGTTTCTTCGACATGTTGTTGTGCCAAGGCCTCCTGCTCGGCAAACTCTTGGATAATTGCTTCGTTGAAAGGTCCCTCTAAACGTTGTTCAACTGCAGTGACTACGTATTCCAGCTCTGCTCCTCATCCTTCAATCTCCTCAAACAGTTGGCAAGCCTCATCTTGAACTGACTGGAGCCTCTGAGTCACTTCCATGAATTTTCTTTGTACAGCGTGGACCTGTTGTTGAGCAGTGTGTTGTTCCTAAGATCTTTTCATTCTTTCAACTGTAGACAAGAGCTTCAACTACGCCTTTATTGTCGCTTCTTGCTGCTTGCCCTCCTGGAGTTGGGATTCCAATGTCTTTAGTTTAGGATCCTCAGTAAGTTGTTCATAATTTTGTGCACTGCGATCACTGATTTGTTTACATTCCATGGTGAAGGTCTTGATTCTATGAATTGTGATCTGAGCAGTTGCTTCTCTTTGATCCTGCACATCTTGCGGAGTGCTTGGCACTGACTGTAGCTCTAGATCTATTATTCTTTGTTGAAGCTTGTTGGTAGCAGGACAAAATGGGAAATAAAGTGTGCACAAAGAAGAATGACAACTGGAAGAGAAATCATGGGAAGGAAAGCGTGCAAGAGGAAAGTGACAACTAGCAAGAAGCATAGCACGCGCGCATGCAAGAAGGAGGTGACAGCTGGAAGGAAGCAATGAACGCATGTGAAGAAGGAAGACCTAACGATAGAAGAGTTAGGGTGTTTGGTAAGAGTTTTTGTGGAAACAGCTGAAGAGACCGATAAATATAAATATAGGCAAGTAGGTATCAAAGAGAGATTGGTTCAAGGGTTAAAGAGTTCGAGAGTTCAGAGATTCAGAAGTTCGAAGATTTTGCGAAGGTTGAGCTTCCATTTCAGGTAATACTTTGATAAGAGAGTACTTGTAATGAGAGAGATAAGAAGGAGGTATATCTTGAGGATCAGATCGTAGGTTGAGGAGCCTAGTGCGATCTAGTTTGCCTCATAGAGATCTTGTCGATCTGAGAAGAACTGTAAGCGTGAGGCGCGAGAATAGCAGAACTATCATAGTAAGAGAGCCAAGAGCCAAATCTTTGTGGACGTAGCCCCGGGAGGGGGTGAACCACGGTAATAACTGTGTGATGTGATGAATGTATGCGTATATCTGTTTATTGTTGTTAGTTAAATACTAGATGTGATGAATGAATGAGTTATTATACTATTTAGTTCATTTCTATTGCACTGTTTAATTCTGAAGGTTAGATAACTGTAATATGTAATACAGTTAATAAGTAGTGGCTCAGAGTGCAAACCCTCTATCTCCTACTCAATCCTAGTATGTAAACACCTGAGTCTTATAGCCACCCATAAAAGCTATCTCGAGTGAGACTGTGCAGTATATTTTGTGTGTTGTGTTGCCTTCTGGTTCACCAGAAGGGCTGATAGTTTTAGGCTTTATTAGTACCCTGAAAGATACGAACCCTGGGTTAGTAGCGCACAGTTTTTTGGTAGGTTAAATAACCAACAAATGGTTTTGTTGTCGTTGTAAGAGGATCAAGAAAGGACTGAGTAGATGGGATAGAACACATGTGGAGAAAAATGAGCGAAACTAGAAGACTATTGAGTCACTAGAAGGGAATGTTGAGTCCATGGAACCCCACGAAAGTAGAGATTGAAGGCTGGTTGAGAACTAAAGAGATAGAGTTTGACCAGAAAGATAATAGAAACCCTATCCTGACACCTCGCAAATATATGGATAGATACATATTTACAGATTTACACGAAGTATTTTTCAGTGATTTTTCTCACCTATTGCAGGAGTGGATACTAAGGTTGAAAGATAACCACGCGACGAACCGGATCCGATAGCTAGACTGGACCCCAGTACAGATTGACTAGTTACAACAGGTGAACAACAAATTCACCCACGCAGTCGACTTTTAGCTTGACAGTATTGTGGCAGGCTTCATCATAGAATTTGCAGTTGACACAGCGAAGTCATACAGCGCGACAGAGCAGGAATTTCTACACGAACCTCGCGGAAGGTACATCCGATCACTGTATACTTCGATTAAAATACTTCTATATAACAAAGGTGTAATGACGATGGAAACAGACAGCTAAACTTCCTTGCGTGCATGGGGGAAGGGGCACTGACAAAGGGAAGGATAAATGGCCAAAGGAGAGGATAAAGGCAAGAAGGAGGAGGAATTCTTGAACCCAATATTGCTGGATGACGACCAACTTAAGTGGATCTTGGCTTCACCTAGAACGACGCGTACCAGAGTACCCTACCAATATAATGTGAATACTAAGAAAAGAGTCGTAGCCGTGAGGGAGGGATTGGAAAGCAATGAAGAAGAGGTATATGATCTCTGGGCTGTGGAGCAGATTGAGGAAATCTTGTGCGCAACCTATGAGAGGAAAATAAGAGGCCCAAGAACAGGAGGAGAATATAGCCATCCTTTTCGTATTAATTTTAGTTTGGAACAGGAGGAGAATATAGCCATCTGACAATGCCCAGTCCTTCCATGTTGTGGGAATCAAAGGTGCCCAGTCTTTGCATGGGAAGTCTGTGGAAAACAAGCTCTTGGGTGAAGACACTGGTCTCTTCATTGCATGGAAAAACCATGGAGGCTCAGCTGGGCCAAAATTCCATTACTCCTCGTAGTGCGAGGAAATACTTAGCAAGGCCTCCCTCTATATTTCATACAAGGCATCCATGCCAACATCAGGGTCGAGTTGTCGGTTTTCGGCGAGGCTCACACTCCTATTTATTTACCAAGGAGCATGATCTATGGTCAATCTTAAGAATTTCCATTGAATCATCATTTTACCCAAGAAAAAAACAACAAATACAGAGAAAAGCATAGGTAACCCCATAATGAAGGCTATCTCTACTTTTATTCTGTATGTAGAATAAGCCAGTAAAAAATCCATAGGATGGGACAACATGTTCTTTATTACACAACGTGATCCGGATTATTTTCGAAACGAAATGAGAGTGGAGATATAATAAAGAAATGTATAGAGATATCTCGGATATCCAATAATATAATAGAAATATATCAGAGATGCAACCATAAACACAGAGATACAGTAATACACAATTTCTATTAATGAGCGAAATGTACAAAACTATAGAAATACAAAGTGAAAGAATCACTAGAATGGTGAAAGCTTATCTCTGAGAAGAGATGTGACAACTACTCACATTCGCACGAAGATGGCTACAATGAGGATATAAAGGATTTTTCAACATAAAACAAATCCAAAACCCTAACCGTGGAAGATCAAAATTCAATAGTTTTGTGGACCCCATTTTGGGTAGTTTGGTGTATCAATTTCTCGGGGGTGTAACTTTGGCATACGATCTCTGTTTGGGGCACACGATAGCTCGTTGGAAAGTTATTGTCAAGGAGATTCATTTTGGGGGCTCAAACAAAGCCTTTGGAAATCATTGAGATGCTTGATCCTGAAAAATAAATCATTTAAGCCCTCAAAATGGCCTCAAAAGTTTAACAACCAAAAAAAATGTTAAACATAGTAAGTTGTCAAAAGGTTGTTTTGAGCCAGTTGGAATAGGTGGGTGGCCACCGATATCCACTTGGATCACAACATGATTAAAAATTGTATGTTTGAAGACTAAGATCGAGCTCGGATGTATGTCAGGTGGAAAGGTCGTTCAGACTGCTTGTTGTCACACAAGGGCAAACCCAGGGTTCAATGCTTCAAAAGCGCACCAACAAAACCCTAACTACTGGCCCTTTCGGTAACACCTGCGAAGAAGATGAAGTCTCACCCGAGGTAGAGGCAGGGGTGGTTGCAAGACTCTGGTGTATGCAACCTTAGCTGGGACATAGATCTATGATTACAATACTCTAACAAAGCACTTAGCAGTCATTATTCATTAGTATTTAACCTTAGTTCATAGCACAGATAAACCCTAATAACAGAGAATCGCAATATTCATCCAGATCTAATGTATTTAAGCACTAATCATATCAAAATAGATCAGATATAACATTCATTCACATCACTAAGCACCGAACTATCATATCATGTCTATCTAAGCATATATTACTACACTAAGAATTAACCATATGAACAATAAAACAATAACAATGCACCAAGCAACCATAACATAGGATATACGTGGTTCACCCCCAGCCTGGGGCTACGTCCACCAACTCTTCTTCTCTTTATTATCTTCCATCAATAGTCTACATCCACAGAGCCACAAGATCCTACTCCACATAGGACAAGAGATATGCGCACACTCAGTCAAATCCTCCTTCCCTGAGCTAGGTTACAGCACAAAACCTTTACACAATCTCTTACAGTCACTTGCACTTAGCCTTGCAAGCTTCACACACTATGCACAAAGCATGTACACTAAACTTGCACTTAGCACATCATCACATAGATGTCTATATCGTCCTTCTTCTCTGTTTTTACATCGCCTAGACATCTATTTATACATTACAAAATGGGCCTAAACATGGGTAACCCCATGGGCCGACATCCCCATACCTGTTACATAAGCCCAAAACCCAAAAATCCCTAAAAAGGGGTTGAGATCTTGCGATCTCCGCTTTGACTTGCGCTCCGCCTTCGACAACCTGTCGAAGTCCCAAAATAGGTCAAACCTGACCAAGGATCTCCAAAACTTGGTCAAGGGCCAACAACCCCCCAACACTCACATGTGACTCGTCCCGAGTCACTTTTCTTTGGTTAGTTCTACCCCAAAATCCTCAAGCTTGGCTCGAGCTTCTTCGACCTGTTGTTGCGCCAAGGCCTCCTGCTCGACAAACTCTTGGATAACTGCTTCGTTGATAGGTCCCTCTAAACGTTGTTCGACTACAATGACTACTTGTTCTATCTCTACTCCTCATCCTTCAATCTCCTCAAACAGTTGGCAAGCCTCATCCTAAACTGGTTGGAGCCTCTAAGTCACTTCCATGAACTTTCTCTACATGGCGTGGACCTGTTGTTGAGCAGTGTTTTGTTCCTGAGATCTTTTCATTCTGTCAACTGTAGACAAGAGATTCAACTGTGCATGTACTATCGTTGCTTGCTACTTGGCCTCCTAGAGTTGGGATTCCAATGTATTTAGTTTAGGATCCTCAGTAAGTCATTCATAAGTTTGTGCATTGCGATCACTGAGTTGTTTACATTCCATGGCGAAGGTCTTGATTCTCTCAACTACGATCCGAGTAGTTTCTACTCTTTGATCCCGCACATCCTGTGGAGTGCTTGGCACTGACTGTAGCTCTATATCTATTATTCTCTGTTGAATCTTGTTGGCAGCAAGCCAAAATGGGAAAGAAAGTGTGCACAAAGAAGAACGACAACTGGAAGAGAAATCATGGGAAGGAAAGCGTGCAAGAGGAAAATAAAAACTAACAAGAAGCATAGCACGTGCACATGCAAGAAGGAGGCGACAGCTGGAAGGAAGCATGCGAACGCATGCGAAGAAGGAAGACCTAACGATAGAAGAGTTAGGGTGTTTTGTAAGAGTTTTTGTGGAAATGGTTGAAGAGATCGATAGATATAAATATAGGAAAGCAGGTATCAAAGAGAGGTTGGTTCAAGGGTTAAAGAGTTCGAGAGTTTGAGAGTTCAGAGATTCAGAAGTTCAAATATTTTGTGAAGGTTGAGCTTCCATTTGAGGTAATACTTCGATAAGAGAGTACTTGTAATGAGAGAGCTAAGTGGGAGGTATATCTCAAGGATCAGATCGCAGGCTAAGGAGCCTGGTGCGATCTAGTTCGCCTCACAGAGATCTTGTCGATCTAAGAAGAATTGTAAGCGCGAGGCGTGAGAATTGCAGAACTATCATAATAAGAGAGCAAGGAGCCAAATCTTTGTGGACGTAGCCCTGGGAGGATGTGGACCACGGTAATACTTGTGTGATGTGATGAATGTATGTGTATCTCTATTTATTGTTGTTATTTAAATACTAGATGCGATGAATGAATGAGTTATTACATTGTTTAGTTCATTTATGTTGCACTGTTTAATTCCGAAGGTCATATAACAGTAATTTGTAATACAGTTAATAACTAGTGGCTCAGAATGCAAACCCTCTATCTCCTACTCAATCCTAGGTTGTAAACACCTGAGTCTTACAACCACCCATAAAAGTTATCTCGGGTGAGACTCCGCAGTACATTCTGTGTGTTGTGTTGCCTTCTGGTTCATCAGAAGGGCCGATATTTTTAGGCTTTGTTGGTACCCTGAAAGATACAAACCCTAGGTCAGTAGCGCAGAGTTTTCCGGTAGGTTAAAGAACCAACAAATGGTTATGTTGTCATTGTAAGAGGAACAAGAAAGGACTGAGTAGATGGGATAGAACATGTGTGGAGAAAAATGAGCGAAACTAGAAGACTGTTGAGTCACTAGAAGGGAATGTTGAGGCCATGGAACCCCATGAAAGCAGAGATCAAAGGCTAGTTGAGAACTAAAGAGATAGAGTTTGAACATAAATATAATAGAAACCCTATCTTGACGCCTCGCAAATATATGGATAGATACATGTTTACATATTTACACGAAGTCTTTTTCTGTGATTTTTCTCACCTATTGTAGGAGTGGATACTAAGGTTGAAATATAACCATGCGACGAACCGGATCCAAAAACTAGAGTGGACCCCAGTACAGATTGACCAATTACAACAGGTGAACAACAAATTCACCCGCACAGTCCACTTTTGGCTTGACAGTATTGTGGCAAGCTTCATCATAGAATTTGCAGTTGACACAGAGAATTCATACAGCGCAGCAGAGCAAGAATTTCTACGCGAACCTCGCAGAAGGTAAATCTGATCACTGTATACTTCAATTAAAATACTTCTATATAACAAAGGTGTAATGACAATGGAAAGAGACAGCTAAACTTCCTTGTGTGCATGGGGGAAGGGGGGAAGCACTAATAGAGGGAAGGATAAATGGCTGAAGGAGAGGATAAAGGCAAGAAGGAGGAGGAATTCTTGGACCCAATCTTCCTGGATGACGACCAACTTAAGTGGATATTGGTGTCACTTGGAATGATGCATAGCAGAGTACCCTACCAATATAATGTGAATACCAAGAAAAGAGTCGTAGCCGCGAGGGAGGGATTGGCAAGAAACGAAGAAGAGGTAGAGGATCTCTGGGGTGTGGAGCAGAGTGAGGAAATCCTGCGCGCAACCTATGAGAGGAAAACAAGAGGCCCAAGAACATGAGGAGAAGATAGCCATCCTTTTCGTATTAATGTCAGTGTGGAACCCATAAACCCATGTGAGAATCATACCCCAAAGAGAACATCACCATTTAGACAACCGAATTTCGTAGGAAGTCCGATAGCCAGAAGCACATCTACTACCAGAGCAACAACTGGAGGAGCCAGTTCAGGAAGTACAAGTCAAGTATCTACACCGCACGATGGAGGTAGCAATTCATTCTTTAGAATGGCGAGACATGACCCCACAATCATATTACTATAATTCCGAGTAGAAGCAGCAGAAGACCCAGAGAAGCATTTGTTCATTTTTGCTAAGATCTAGGAGGCGAAATAGATCATGGATGAAGATACCAAACTTGCGCAGCTAGCGATCACGCTAAGAGACCGTGCCTTAGACTGGTACATGAGTCTAGACACAAACAGTGCTCCTGGGATGATGAGGACACTAGCAGACATCAAGAAGATATTGAATAATGAGTTCCATAAGCCGAGCTCAGAGGACCAGTACATGAATGAAATGATTGAGATTTGACAGAAACCAGGAGAGTCCATATGCGAGATTGACCAAATATTTAAGCGATTGAAGGGAAAGTTAAAATCCTTTATGACTGAGATGCAACACTGGCATCTGTTTTTCAACTCACTACTCCCATATTTAAAATACCCCTTACAACAATAGAAGTTTCAGACACAGGTTGAGGCGCTACAAGCAGCCTTACAGCTGGAAGAGAACCAGTACCAACAAACGGACCCGACCATTGAAGAATTGAAGGACGATTTGAATAACCTCACATTTCAGTTAAATTGAAACAAGAATAAGGACAAACGTGAAGTTTTTTGGTGCACCACATGCAGGACAAAAGGACACCACAAGAACGAATGTCCAACATTCACACAGTATCTAGAAATAGGCATGCCAAACCCACTCCCACAGGGAGGACTATGGTCTGAAATATGAAAGAAATCGGGTCACGACCCTTATCACTGCACGATGATGCAGAAGTACCAGACAGTTCCCAAGAATTCTTATTTCACTTTTTGTAAGTCCGTAGGCCACAATGACAAAGATTGTAGAACTATGGAGTTGATGCGGGAGAGAACATCGGATGCTTACATGGTACAAGCTGAAATGATGACTGGTCAAGTAGCGCCACAGTTCAATCAAGCCCCATCTCCATACAATATTGCACAACAACAGTACAAAACTGTGCAACAACCATACAACAATACACAACCACAGTACAACCCGGCGCAACCCCAATATAATACCGCGTAGTACAACCAAGCACCACCATATAACGCACCGAGAGGGGACATAGCACGCTATCGAGGAGGAGGAGGAGCCAGAGGAGGCTTCGGACGTGGTCGAGTACCAGTCACGTGTCACAATTGTCAGCAACCGGGACATTATGAAAGGGAATGCCCATTGTCGCCAACAACTTGTATGTATTTTTGTGCATTGGATCACAAGACAGAGGAATGCCTGACACTGTTAGTAAAGATCTAGGAAAAAAGGAACCAGAACAATCAGAATGTTCAATGGATTTCAACTGAAGCAAGGGAGGATGGACGAAATATCAACATAATCACCCGAGGAGGAATGAAGACAGGAAACGACACAGTCTGATAAGAACCTGCACAGAACCAGTGGGTAAGAAAGAATATTGAACCAAGGAAGCACTTCAATGTGCCCAAAGAAAAGGAGAATTTTAAGGAAGCTAGATAGGAATTTCAGAAGAAGGACACAACGTCGACTTCTACTACGCAACCAAGCCACGAATCCCCAGAATAAGAAATGTCACCATCATTGGATCATACCGAAGGACTGTCACTTAAGGGACAAGTAAGTACTATCCAAGACTTTTTGTAGTCATGCATCAAAATATTAAGTGATCCTTCATCTGTGAAAATATTGCAAAATAACTTAGAGAAATGTAGCAATGAGACAGAACAAAAGCTAGAACCAAAATTGTCAATCACCTACACACAAGGAGAAGAACAAGTAGGGAATTCAGATTGAATGCCGACATTGGGGATTTCAATATGGGAGATATCATACTGGACCTAAGATCCGAAGTAAATGTACTACCTAAGAAAACCTGTCAATGCATGGGAGAACCAACCTTGGGATATTCGAATGTCCAATTAAAATTAGCAAACCAACACAAAGTCCTACCAATCGAGAGGCTAAAGGGTGTAATGGTAGATCTTGATGGTGTGTGCAACAAAGAAAATTTTGAAGTCATCGAAATAGTAGATGGCACAACACCATACTCGACACTACTCATTCTGGACTGGGCATTTGACAACCAGACAACAATTAATTTGAAGACAAGAAAAATGACATTTCAATCCAGATATTACAGGGTTATAGCACCACTAGATCCATCAAAAGGGGAAAAGTTCATAGAACCCGCTTGAATAAACTTAGAGGAAATCGACCAGTTATATAGGACAATTGCGCACGAGGAGGATTATGTAAACCCAACTACAGACAAGGTACTTAGTTGGTGTAGTATTACTTCATTCGCGACGGATTCAGACACCGTGTTAGGAAATTGGCAGCAGAGACTACATGAAGTGTCCACGAGAATATGTGCAAGAATAGACCGCGCAGTACAATGGATAGGCATAGAAATCGTAGAACCACCCAGTTTCCATGGACTTAATGATTTGGAAACATTCTTGACACAATATGAAGATGAAGTATTAGAGAGCCATAGGATACTAGCACTGCACTTAGTACTCAAGGCCACACCCGCCAGATGGTGGGGTGCACACAAGGAGACCATCACAAACTGGTACCAATGTAAAAGGCTACTGCGAATAAGGTTCGGCGCACCACAAAGAAAAAAAAACAAAAAAAACAGCGGAAATATAAAGGATTTGGAACACCCTTGAAACACGTGAGGGAGTGTGAAACGTTGTGGAAATTGACACCACTTGAGGAATGGCCTCACCACTTTATTCATACATTAAAAGGCATACCAGTGAACTGGTATACAGATCAAGAACTACGCAAAGGAACTACAACATGGGCAACATTGCAACAAAACTTCACCGCCACTTTCTCATTCGAGCATGAGAACCCCAAAATAGACGCAACTCTAAAACAAATCAGAGGAGTCATATTCATTGAAGAGCTAGAAGTAGAACTTATTACCAAAGAGAAACAATGAAATAAATAGACAGTCAAGGAACTATTGTCATGTTACCAAGTACAGAAGGACATATTGGACGAAGAGAACCCACGCGACATTCAGATTGCAGAAGAAGAAGGTGACATAGATGTTAAGGGACCACAAATAGAATCTGAAGTTATTTCTGCACCAATCAAGGTAAATAAAGTTAGCATCGATACAGCAGAACATCCCAAAATGGCCAACATTGGAGACTACTGGGATGACCCAATAGTAGAAAGTATTACAGAACTATTGCGCGAATATAGCGACTTATTTCCTACAACATTTACATATATGAAAGGTATATCAGGCGAACTGGGAGAAATGAAAACACCTCTCAGACCCGAAATGAGACCGATCAGACAATGACCATATAGACTGAACCCTATATATAAACAGAAAGTTAAAGAGGAGATTGACAGAATGCTCAAAGCCGACATAATTGAACCAATAGAGGAATCAGAGTGGATAAGCCCGATGGTCGTACAAAACAAGAAGAAAGGAAGAGGGATCAGGATATGTGTCGACTTGAGGAATTTGAATGATGCATGCCTACACGACCCATTCCCTACATCGTTCAGGGATGAAGTGCTAGAGAATGTGGGGGGACACGAAGTGTACTCATTCACCGATGGATTCTCAGGTTACCATCAGATTAAGATAGCATAGGAGGATAGATACAAGACCATATTCGCGATGGAATGGGGATCTTACCAATATACAATCATGCCCTTTGCACTGAAGAATGCACCAACAATATTCTCCAGAGTGGTTATCGCAGAATTTAAAGAATTCATCAACCAGTTTCTCAAAGTATATCTGGACAATTGGACAATCTATAGTCTGTTGAAAGACCATGTAGAAGTCTTACACTTGACGCTAGAGCGATGCAGACAGTGTCAGATATCACTGAACATAAATAAATTCATATTTGGAACACCATTTGGGATACTATTGGGCCATATAGTATGAAAACAAGGGCTATTAGTCGATCCAGCAAAGGTCGTCATCATCGTTAATCTACCAGTGTTGAAAACAGTTCGTCGACTACAAGTGACGTTAGGACACACAGGATACTATCAGAAATTTATCAAAGGATATGCGCATATCACAACACCAATGGAAAAACTGCTAAGGAAGGATACAAAGTACCAATGGAACGACGAGTGTCAACATAGTCTGGATACCCTGAAGGAACAGATGGTCACTGCACCGATATTAGTATTTCTGGAACGGGGAAAGGCATTCCATGTGCATGTAGATGCATCAGTGATAGAATTGGGAGCTATCTTAGCGCAGCCAGGAGCAGGAGAATTGGATCACTCGATATCATTTGCAAGTAGAAAACTATCTGAGTAAGAAAAGAATTATAACACAACAGAAAGAGAAGGCCTAGCTATGGTTTACACACTTCAGAAGTTCAGACACTACTTACTAGGAAAACATTTTAAGATGTTTACATATCACTCAGCCCTAAAGTACCTAGTCAACAAGCCAGTGTTGGGTGGGAGAATATGTCGATGGTTATTGTTATTCCAAGAATTTGACTTCGAAGTAATCGTCAAACCAGGGAAACTAAATGCAGGCCTTGACCACCTATCACGGGTCACCAATGGAAAAGAACCCATAATCTTAGAAGACAACTTTATGGATGTACAACTATTCTTGGTACAAATTGTTGATGACTACTTCGTAGAGATAATCCAACATTTGAGCACAGGTACCGCACCACAAGAGTATACGACTGGGCAGAAGAAGAACCTAGTAGTTTGTGAATCCGACTATCAACAGATCGTAGGACATCTATATAAAATGGGCACAGATGTTTTTTTACGAAGGTACGTGCTTGAGCACGAATGACCAAGGATTCTATCAAAATCCCACGAGGGATTGACAAGAGGACATTATGCAGGAAAATCTACCACGCAGAAGGTACTCCGCATAGGACTATGGTGGCCAATGATCCATAGGGATTTGAAAGAATATTGTCAGGCATGCGATGTCTGTCAAAGGGTAGGCAAACCCAACAGAAGGGATGAGATGTCATTACGACCGCAAGTGACACTACAGACATGTGATATATGGGCAATAGACTTTGTGGGACCTATTAACCCACCAACCAGAAGAACAGGGGAAAGATACATCGTCACCGCGATGGAATACCTAACAAGATGGGCGGAAGCCGCACCAGTAAAGGACTCTAGCACAGAGACCACTGCACACTTTTTATTCGAACAAGTAATTACTAGGTTTGGGTGCCCATGAGTTCTGATGAGTGATCAAGGAATGCATTTCATAAATAGTACCATCTGCGCGATGCTCGAATAATTTGAAGTTCACCAGTAGAAAATCACATCGTATCACCCACAAGAGAATGGCACAGTAGAAGCCTTCAACAAATTTCTAGAGAATGCATTAACAAAGATTTGTAACATCAACAGAGATGACTGGGACCTCAAAGTAATAGTAGTATTATGGGCATAAATGATGACATGCAAGAAGTTGACATGCCACACACCATTCAAACTCATCTATGGAAAATAAGTGGTAGTACCATTGGAATTTTTAATACCCAGCTTACGCGTAGCCACTATCACACAAATGACAGAACGCGACACGATACAAGAAAGGTTACATCAACTGTTAGCAATGGAGGAAAACTGAATCCTGGTAGGATTCCACCAACAAGTGTAGAAAGCCAGAGACAAAGCATGGCACGATCGACACATTAAGAAGAAGACTTTCATGGAAGGAGATTTAGTATTTCTCTACGACAATAAATTGTTTCAGCACCCAGGAAAGCTCAGAATGCATTGGTTAGGACCATACGAGGTCAAATCTGTAATAGACAATGGAGTTGTACAATTAATATATCTAGCAGGCATAGACCTCTGAGGAATGATCAATGGGATCCGACTGAAGTTGTACGAGGATATTCGACCACCCACTGCGCAGTAAAAAAAAAAAACCGAAAAGCCAAAAAAAAGCCACAGGACACTCGAAACGTGAATGCAGTAAAGGAAAGAGTAGCGATCACATGCCTAAGACAAACAAGAAGAAAACTGAAATTCAAGTAAGATGACAAGACAACACAAAGCGGAATTAAGGAACGACAAGGACTGATGGAACGTCACATTAAACACGCCAACTGGAAACGGTCAGAGAAGCGTAATCGAAAGTATGAAACTACTGCACATGCATTGAATCCACAGATATGGTGCATCAATCGAATCATGGAGGAAGTGTCTTCGATAAGCTTCAGGACAATCCCCTACAACATACGAGCACGAAAGCAACTTGTTTATTCGCGAAAGAAGAACATAGAGAGAGCCATGGTATCTCGAACGAACAGAGGTTGAGCAAGATCACAAGCCTCTACAGACAACAGATGCCCAACACTGACCACTATGGCACCACTGAAGTCTGTTGAACTAGGCTCGACTGCCAGGCAGACCAGAGTTCAAATTGGGTCATGAGGACTGCTGGAAGAAAATGAGCAACAACAACTGGAGATTGTCGATATTGATGAGATATCATCCCCAAAGATACCACTGTTGAGCCCTACATCGATGCTGGAAGAGATTCAGTGACTACAACCATAGGAACTGAAAGAGGATACACGAGCAGAACCATGGGAACCTCTGAATGAATAAGTGGAACCTCAACAGGAAGTGCTACCAGAAATCCCCAAACCATCCACGGAAGGTAGCGACATGACACATAATCGAGGATCAGAAGGGCAATCCGACGATCCGCAGGTACCTAGCCTTGATCAACAGACAGAAGAGACCACGGGAAATACCTCGACTTGTCAATAATGGCTTATAGGAAAACAAAAGGGGATTGCTAGAACTTCATACCAAGCACCATAGCAGGACGACAAAATTATGATATCGAGCTCACCTCGTAAGAAACCGACAACAAAAATTGTGCTACCACGCATACCGGAGGGAGTATAGGTAGAACCGCAGCTACTGGGTCATGTTGGGAAGCTCAAGTATTCCAACCATGATGTCTCAGATGAGACTAACTACCTAGAACTTGCACCCAGAGTGTTCATGCAGAACATAGTGGTCAACAAACATGGAGAAACAATCAGTCAGCCGCATCAGTGGGCAATTGGACTGGACCGAACTAGCATTTTAGGATTGTTACAACTCCCACACTTTGGTAGAGTCCAGTACGTGACTGCATGCGTCAAGAAGATGTTAGCAGTTATGCATGGAGGAGATATATGTCTGGACAGACCCGTCCCCATAACAGTGGACCTTATCGCCCAGATAACAGGACTACCCAGCCGGGGTATGGATCCCGCACTAATTCTGGATGTTAAATCCAAGGAAAAACCACTAGAAGAGGAAATGAAGAATAAATACGGCACAACGAGGGGAACAAGAGGAATTATAATCAAATGGATCAACAACCCAACAACACAATTGGGCGCAAAGATCTTATCCTGTAAGTTGCTAAGGAAATGCCGCAAAGAGGAAGTACCATTAGGAGTCATCGCAGTTGCATCTTTGTCATGTGCAGAAGGCACCTTTGTGAGATGGGTGCATTATCTATTAAACTTATTCCAAATGGACTACAGGGACGTGCAAGAAATTGGCATTGAATTTCATTACGCATGGTTGATAACCCCTATAGCTTTCATGGGATGGCAGGAACTCAAATATGTAGTTTTTGCTACAAGACCACAGCTCAAGGGAGCGAGATATCAAATACTGAGATCAAGGCCACAAACCAGACAAAAGAGGGAAAATGGAATCATCTTCGAAGCATACCTACGAGATATGAAGGAAGCCATTAACCAGTCATGGAGAATAACACCAGAAGCTATCAAGCGATATGGGAACATCGCTAACTTTTGGGAAACAAGGCAAGCCATGTGGATACAACCAAGTCAGGATCTCGATAATCAGTGGCTATCGATGCACTACTGTATCACAGAAGAGGATATAGACATGGTCATCAGCGAATGGCCTACTGAATGGAAGATCCCATCCATTCCTCGCAAAGTACCAGAAGGACCCGTAGAAGGAGAGGCAACGCAGACAGAAACACAACCTCCGCAAAAACCAGTGCCCAAGAAACCAAGGACGGGCCAAAACATACCACCTCCAGCAAGCGAAGGGTCGGAGTAGACAGAAACCTAGAACGGGCAGAAAGAGACCAACAAATGGCCAAAGCAAACCAAGGGAATGTAGGAGACTGCCTCAAAGCCCACCGCATAGGAGCCCGAGGGAAATAAGAGACCGGTTGAATAGGTCGCAGGTGTGTGCAAGAAATTAAAGGCACAACAAGTGTCACTAGACCTGACGATCATGGAGGACGATGGAGAAATGATCGCCAGAATGGTCCAGGATTGTCTGACGGAAGACTTCAACCATGCAACACATCACAGGGATAATATACAGAAAGAACTGGTATAAATGAGGCAGCTCCTCAAGACACTTGGAGAAGCCGAGAGCACAAGTAGCAGCAGGGGCATAGAGCAGTTGACAACACAAACCAACGAAAGGGTGGAGATCAAATAACGAGACCCAGCTCTTCCAATGCCACACGTATCCATGACGGTCCACATAAAATCAAACATATTGCGAATGGATGAAATAGTGGGATAGACACCACTGAAGGATTTGGACCACATTCAATTGGTCTTGACACGGATGTCATCAAGAACACTGTATAGATTACAGGTTAGCGTCGACCATGAGATGCAGTCTCGGGGACATAAGAACTTAGTCGAGCTACATAAAACAACAAAGCAACGAGAAGCACTGGAAAAATAGTATGGGTAGGACAAATAAGAAACTCAAAAGGGGATGGAACACAGGAACGAGTTGGAACGCAAAGTGGGAGAAATTTTTGGGAAAATTCCAAACACTACGGAGGGAAACGACCTCCCAACCACAGAAAATATCGACCAGGTTGTTAGAATATAAAGGATTGTGCTCGTTTAACCACGACGATACCCTCGTCTCCCAACCACAGGCCTTAAGCCACCCTCCGAGCAACTTGACCTTGATCGAGAAGAGAATTCTGGGTGCAATCTATAGCCAAGAGAGGCTAAATGCACCAAGCAAAAGAATAGAAACAAAACTGAACATATGATCCCACCCAGAACTAGCGCACCACTTTCCCCAGAGACTTGCGCACAAAACTGCCAACTGCAGTGCGCACAACTAGCTCTACAATTTTAAGAGTGTGTAATAATGAAACTGGTGCCCTATATTTATAGTGGACTGGCCAGTCTAACTGGGGCCGACCTGACCAGTCTAACTGGGCCGACTTCT
>SNQJ01S0026213.1:0-15024 GCA_010110895.2 Picea sitchensis | reverse complement strand
GGTTTCCTTCAATTCTTTGCTTCCTTTCGGAGGATTCTAATCTCGTCATAGGTCATCATAGAGGTTCATACCTCCCGAAGCTACCATAATATTAACACAGGTTGCGCAGGCAACTGCGCAATACCATAAGGAGATGAGGTATCTCTGAGAACAGTTAACACCAACGACTCCACCAGCAGTAAAGGAGCAAAGGAGGCAGGCAACCACAACGCAATTACAGGAGATGGAGAAATAGGTTAGCACAATAGCTGACTTGTTCGACAAAGTGATGCAACTTTGGACAAGACTGGAGGAGGATCCAAAGGTTCAACGTTGGGACCAGGAAGAGGAAAGGATCAATGCAGTGATCCAAGAACTCAAGCAAAAGAAAAATATCATACCGATCCGAGAACATGTAAAGGGGACGTAAGATTTGAAGAAGATGCATGCAGAACTCATCACTGCATAGACACAGAAATAGGAGGGACAAGCTCAAATAGAACCCTTACAGGAACGGGTGGCAAAAGTACTCACACAGGCAGAAGAAGATAGAGCACAGATGGCCCAGAACTAGGCAGAATGCGCAGGACTACTGAGCAACAAAGTGGTCATTTAAGTTATCGAAACCATTAAGGAGAATACCATGCAGGCACTGACAATAGCAACAGAGCTAAGGAAAAAGTTCTAGATGATCACTGAAGAGATCAACACAGATCAGAAAGATTAGGTGACTCGGGACGAGTCACATTTTAGTGTTGGGGGTCTGTTGGCAGTAGGCCAAAATGGGAAAGAAAGTGTGCACGAAGAAGAACGATAGCTGGAAGAGAAATCGTTGAAAGGAAAGCAAGCAGGAGGAAAGCGACAACTATCAAGAAGCACAACATGTGCTCATGCAAGAAGGAGGTGATGACTGGAAGGAAGCAGTGAAAACATGCAGAGAAGGAAGACCTAACGATAAAAGAGTTAGGGTTTTTGGTAAGAGTTTTTGTGGAAATGGCTAAAGAGCCTGATAGATATAAATATAGGCAAGCAGGCATCAAAGAGAGGTTGGTTCAAGGGTTAAAGAGTTCGAGAGTTTGAGAGTTTAGAGATTCAGAAGTTCGGAGATTTTGCGAAGGTTGAGCTTCCATTTGAGGTAATACTTCGATAAGAGAGTACTTGTAACGAGAGAACTAAGCCAGAGGTAGATCTTGAGGATCAGATCGCAGGCTGAGGAACCTGGTGCGATCTAGCTCACCTCACAGAGATCTTGTCAATATGAGAATAATTATAAGCGCGAAGCGCGAGAATTGTAGAACTATCATAATAAGAGAGCCAAGAGCCAAATCTTTGTGGATGTAGCCCTGGGAGGGGGTGAAACATGGTAATACCTGTGGGATGTGATGAATGCACGTGTGTCTCTGTTTATTGTTGTTAGTTAAATACTAGATGCGATGAATGAATGAGTTATTATACTGTTTAGTTCATTTATGTTGCATTGTTTAATTCTGAAGGTCAGATAACAGTAATTAGTAATACAGTTAATAAGTAGTGGCTCAGAATGAAAACCCTCTATCTCCTACTCAATCCTAGCCTGTAAACACCTGAGTCTTACAACCACCCATAAAATCTATCTCGGGTGATACTGTGCAGTACATTTTGTGTGTTGTGTTGTGTTGCCTTTTGGTTCACCAGAAGGGCCAATAGTTTTAGGCTGTGTTGGTACCTTGAAAGATATGAACCCCGGGTCAGTAGTGCAGAGTTGTCCGGTAGGTTAAAGAACCAACAAAGTTGTTGGATGGTTTCAGCAAGCTGCGCTACTTGATGCTCCATTAGTTCTTCCGCTTTTTTCTCTAACACTGTCACAGAGCAAAGTGCTATGTTGACTGCTTCCTTTACTCCAATCTTCTCCACGAGAAATTATTCTTTCTCTTGTTGGTTCCATGCTTTCTCCTATTTGAATTTTGTCTGGAGGGAATCCTTCTCCTGCTGCGCAATCCTTTGTTGCTCTATCACTTCTTCTTATTCTTTCTTCAGGGCCACTGTGGCCTATTCCTTTTCTTCTTCGGCGTGACGAAGGCGAGCTTCGGTCGCATCAACTATTTTGTGGAGTTGGGTAGGCTCATCTCCCAACTCTGGTTCTTTTGATGGTGGGGGCGTAGTGGACACTGCGCGGTTGGAGTGAAGGGTTTTCTGAACTCCTCTCATCTATGTCACAATTATATCATACATGGCTTCTTGTTTGGCTTCGTTGTTCTACAAAATGTCTTGCGAGGCATCTGATATGGCTGCGATGATGAAGCCGAAGTCATCGAGCGTGAGTACAGTCTGCAACTTCGTCTTAGTAGTTTTGGACTTCTTCCAGGAAGTAGGTTTCATGGGGTAAACCTTCCTTTTCTTGGAGGGATTAGCCTCATCAACAAGATCCCTAGGCGGTGTTACTTCATTTTCCTTCTGTTGATCTTATTTTCCATTGGTCTCTTCTTTATCTACTTCATCATTACCTCCTCCTCCAGGTGATTCTGAAGTAGTTTCTTCTGATGTACTGCCCAGGTTCTGTACCTCTTCTATATTCTTCCTTCTGTTGGTTCCAAGTGTATCATGTGCTTCGTGAGTGGCCTCCGAGCTTTCGATTTGTTCAGGGTCGGACAGTTTTGCGGGGTCAGCAAGGATAAGGAGCTCTGCAGGCCAATCCTTGATTATCTCTTCTAGGTCTTCCTCTATGAGATTATAGTATGACTGAAGTTCTTCTTTACTCTCGTCTGTGCGCACAGTGATATAAGTAAAATGTTGATCTATGTGGAACTTCATAAGGGGCCTAAACCGTTGTAGAGTGTTCAATGTCATACGAGGGATAGATTCAATAGCCCTCTTTAACTGGAGATAGTATGTATGGAATACCGTGTTTGGCTGCCACTATTTTCCCATGTCGCTTGAATACCAAAGCATGGTGAACTTCGTAGCAAGTGGCTCGAACAACTCAATGTCGGGGAATGTCGCACCTTCCGGCATATCCCAAGCTGTAAACGCAATGAGGATCAAGAGCCAGATAAAGTGGAACTCATAGCCCTAATCCTAAGCTTCGCAGCAATCCAATTCTAATTCTTTGACTAAGTACTTTTCCCAATTCATCTGTAGTCCTTCTACGCATTTTCCAGCGATGTCAACAACAAACCCCGTGACCTGTGTAGGTGTGTTCTTTATCATAGCTTCCCTGCGATCAATTGGCAGGTCGGGCGCACTGCACCATTCTGTATGGAGGCTACCTTCTAGCCTTGCATCCCCTTTTCTACATCACCATAGGTATCCTTAATCCTCTATTCCATGGCGCAATCTGCAGCCTTCTCTGGATAGAAGCCTTGCAGGTCTGGTCCATGCATGCTCAATACAATGATCCTATGGATCAATGTTGGGTCAATGGTGAGGGGTATTTCTAGCCACAAATAGCCTCCATGGTAGCATGACAGTAGGAGCTTAACACACATGTTAAATTCTTGGTGCCTTCCAAAATGTGGTATCTTCATCACATTCAAGATAGTGGACTGCGCGAGGTTCATAGTCTATGGTTGGGGGATTATCCTCGAGTTCTTCCCCTTCATCCTAGTCAAGTACCTGTGAGGGGCGAGCATGTTGTGGTTCTTGTGATACCCTAGGTTGAAGTCGTTGAATTTTAATGTCATGATCTTGTCTAGCTGGGTTTGAACTGCACATATCCCCTTTGGGAGGTACGCAGTAACCAAGGTGTAATCAAAGTCCCTTGGGACACTTTTGCGACTCACCGTGCCAGCCAGGGGTGGGATGTAGTCGGGAAGGATAGATGGGATCAACTTCACATTCTCCAAGTCATCTCTATGCTTGGTTCTTTTCTTGGCTACAACTCGGGATGGTCCAGATCCGCAAGCAGTTGACAAAGAGGCTTGCACTCCTCTTGTCGATGAAGCTTGAATCCGTGCGAACATTACTTTTTCGGCCATTAAATTGATTAATACTTCTTCTATGGACTTCTCTATGGCCCTGAGTTCATCTGACATGCAAATCTAATATCGGATAACTCAGGTCGATGAATGAATGCTCAATGCAATAGAAAAGGTGTCGATCTCAGTAAACACAGCACGGTAGAAATGAGTTCTCTCGTTGGCGCGGATACAATTTGCAAAAGTATTCTCGGTGCAACAGTCGATGGAATAAGTAGACAACGGTGTAACGAATCTCTCCAACGGGTGAGAAGCCTTCATCAATGTAGTTTTGTCCATTACGGCGTAGTCCCAATGGCCCGATGAAGAGATTTCTGGCCATAATTGTTGTTCTAACCGTTTGGGGCATCGGTCTAACGCTCATAATGCTTCCAACGCTCATATCACTCCCCCATGGCGAAGTGACACTTGACGTTGTTCTAATATCTCGACGAAGTTCCAGTTTTGCAAACCTACCTTCTACGAAGTCTCCTCCGGAACCTCCTGCAACTTTTCTAGCTTTGCTCTCTTCTTACTAAGCTTTCTAGATTTCTTCCCTGTGATTTACGTCTTGGTATTCCTCGTTCCATTCTGATTCTTATCTGTACTCAACATAGTGACTTTGCGCTGATGAGATTCTGTCATAGGGTTTGTTAGCGACATTATTTGTCTTAGGCTCAATAATACCCAGGTTTGCAAGATACATGGGAAGCGCCCCAGCGCAACGCGGGAGAATCTCTTTTCCGATCACAAGTCAAGCGAGCGTGCGAAGTTTTGTTGACAACAACCAAGATCCACCTACAAAGTAGATTGACGGTCATCGGGTTTTCGGGGCTATCAAGTTGTACGAGATTTAGCGCATGATATAGCTCCCATATTTCAAAGACAAGTCTGGGTCGTCCGATCCAGTTGGGACAGGTGGCAACCAGTCGACGTGTCAGGGATCGATGTTTCGGGGGACAAGGAGACTCCCACCTATTGCAGTTGAAATCGTCGATCAAAAAAATGCCGACAAGTTCCCTTCAAAGCTGAGCCCACGGTCCTAGCACCAGGTCACATCAAGTGAGCGTGTAAACGGGGAAAACCCCCTTTATAGTAGCGAATACTATCTGGGCCGTTCATCTGAAGGACGTGCGGCGCACATCCGCGTCTCATCGACATTCGGGACTTCAAGGGGTAAGCGCACCTCATCACTTCACCTCTCGAAACCTCGAATCCTGAAACGCCGAAAGCACTCTAGAAGACAGACGTAGGGTCACGGCCTGTGGTCACTTGAGAAAGTAAAAGAACTGTACACAGGGGAGGCCAAAAGTGTCGAGTTAAGTTTCAGGAGGGGGAATTATGTTCTCCAAGATGCCGGTTCGATGTAATCCAGAGCCCGGTTCCTGTTGGAATGAATGAAGAAGAAAGAGGGTGGTTGAAACCTCCCCTCACTCATTTATTGCAAAGTATGGGTGTCCCGGCCGAAAGCCTTCCCTAGACGGTCTTTTGTACTGGTTCTTCTCATGGAAGCCACGTCGAGTCCTCAACTCGCCAGGAAATCCTGCACACATTAATTCAGCATTTAAGGGCCCAACTACCCCCTGGCGCGAGCCAAGCAAAATTAAGGTGGTGTATGATAGAGGAGTGTAGGCCAGATTTGATTGAAGAGACTCCTCGTCCCAAAAGTCCCGTGGGCCTCTGTTGGGAAAATATTTAGGAGTATATATATACTTAATTTGGATATTTTTCAGGAGGGTCGATGGTTGAGCAAAGCTCCCGATTGTAAGGTTTTGATGAAGTGTTGGTCGCTCTGGTTAATGTATATGGCATTTGAGATTTCTTACTTTATGGATGTCAGCCCCTTTCCCGTATCTTGTATATTGTGTTAGAACGACTCGGAATTGGAGGATCCAGTCGAGTTGTAGCTGTTATAGGATGATGTAGGTTGGATCACTGTAACAGTTACATTGTTTCTAATCGGTTCCTGTTATTTTCGTAGCACTGAACGACTTGGAATTGGAGGATCCAGTCGAGTCACTCTTTAGCTCCTTGAAGCTCCAGACCAAGAGGATCTTGGCTTCTGAGTTTTTCTTCCTCAAGATTCTGAAGGCCTGTTTCCCAAAGCAATCTTTCTCACCCTTCCCACAAGTCTTCCATCTACCACCCTTTAATCATTTACTGATAGAAGTTGGATCAAGACCTCCCTTGCTATCTACATACCAAGCCTAGTTTCCCGAGTTAAAGCTATATTTTCTTGAGTCTTCACCCATCTGATCACCCCATTAAACAAATCGTGACATAAAACTGATGGGCATCGGTCTTTGCTCCTGCAAGAAATCCAGGAGTGACTTCTGACGCTAATAGGGTTCACGGGTAATACTTCTTTTATGTCTGGGATAGGTGCTCTACTTTCCTGTATGGATAGGTTCTTCAAGTCTTCCTGCGTTTTTTCAGCTTCGACAACTCGGTCTCTGGTCCTAAGTTGCTTCAACTTGTCCTCTTGTTCTTCTATCAAGTGTGATATTCTCCTAGTTATGAAATCTTTTAATTCTTGATTTTTATGTTCTAGGGCCTCTTCTTCTTTTTTCTGAGTCTGATCTTTCTCAATCCAGGGTTTTCCCAATAACATAGAAAATGGGGCATTGTCCTCAACAAATTTAAAAACCTCAAATTCTTCCTTTTTCGAAGTTCCATGAGCACGCATAGAGGTCTGGGTAAGTCTTACACATAGGGTTATCAATTTTCCTCTAAAGAATCATATTCCTCCTAATGAAGAAACCGTAGAAGGCCTTCCCAAAAATTCTCAAGTATTTTTTGTCATGACGTTCACCTTTGTTTCTTCATCCAGAACACAGTCTATGTCAAAGTCTCCTATTATTGCTTCTATAAGTTCTTTTTCTTTGAATATCTCTGACAATTTGATATTTCTGTGATCATGCAGGGTTTCTTTCATGCGTAGTAATACAATCTCTGATTCTTTATGGGGTTCTACCATGGTCTTAGTTTCTTGGCCTTCCTTAGGGTTTTCTGGTCTCATATTCATTCTTTCAACCTTAGCAATCATTCTAGGGAAATCCAAAACTTCATGGTCCATAGCTTTACAACAAAGACAACTAGGTCTTATATCAGGGAAATCCTTAGCAATATGGCTCGGTCTTCTGCAACTGTAACAAAGAGTTAATCCTCGCTTTCTCTTAAATGATCCCCAACTTTTTATGTACTGCACACTAGGGTCACAGTAATTAACCTGCAAAAAATGCTTCCTAGGATCCTGCATCCATTTGTTAGTCCAAACATTCTTTCTATGCATAGGAATAACATATCTTTCATCAGATCTACTCATATCAAATCTTCTTTCTTCTAATTGTGGCCTAATTTTCAAKCTAGGACAAAATATATCAAACATACCTAGATCCATACTTTCGAAACAAAAATTTCCACTTATCTTACTTTTCTCAGAGCACAAAGCTTTCAAATCTTAAAAAWTTTCACTGTTCTTACATCTTTCAGAGAACAAAGCATTCAGATATGACCCTTTTTTTCTTCAGATCTTCTTCCTTTCTTAGCACAAGTCTTCGCATGTCAAGCAATAGATCTATGCACAGAGCTTTCTTTCTTTTCCTCAGTTCCCAACAATCACAGTTTTGGTTCCTGACAACGGAACCATTTGTTGGCACACAGGGGCAGACCTAGGGTTCAACGCTTCAACAACGCACCAACAAAACCCTAACTACTGGACCTTTCAGCAACACCTGCGAAGCAGATGAAGTCTTGCCCGAGGTAGAGGCAGGGGTGGTTGCAGGACTCTGGTGTCTACAACCTTATCTGGGACACAGATATGTGATTACAATACTCTAACAAAGCACTTAGCAGTCATTATTCATCAGTATTTTACCTTAGTTCTCAGTGCAGATAAACCCTAATAACAGAGCATCACAGTATTCATCCAGATCTAATGTATTTAAGCACTAAGCATATCAACACAGATCAGATCTAAAATTCATTCACATCACTAAGAATTGAGATATCATATCATGTCTATCTAAGCATATATTACTACACTAAGCATTAACCATATGAACAATAAAACAATCACAATGCACCAAGAAACCATAACACAAGATATACGTGGTTCACCCCCAGCCTGGGGCTACGTCCACCAACTCTTCTTCTCTTTATTATCTTTCGTCAATAGTCTACATGCACAGAGCCACAAGATCCTACTCCACATAGGACAACAGATCTATGCGCACTCGGTTAGATCCTCCTTCCCTGAGCTAGGTTACAACACAAAACCTTTACACAATATCTTACAGTCACTTGCACTTAGCCTTGCAAGCTTCACACAGTATGCACAAAGCATGTACACTATCACATACCCTTAGCACATCATCACATAGATGTATATATCGTCCTTCTTCTCTCTTATTACATCGCCTAGAGATCTATTTATACATTATAAAATGGGCCTAAAAATGGGTAAAGCCATGGGTCGACATCCCCATACCCGTTACATAAGCCCAAAACCCAAAAATCCCTAAAAAGGCATTGAGATCCCATGATCTTCGCTTCGACAACCTGTGGAAGTCCCAAAATAGGTCAAACCTGACCAAGGATCTCCAAAACTTGGTCAAGGGCCAACACTGCTTCATCTAGGCTTGGAAGTGCTCTTGTCGGTAGGTATTAGTCATGCTGGGTCTCGACGCTCATCCTCTTGAGATCAAATCACTTCATCCATAAAATAGTTTTTTGATGTTGCCCATAAAGCTGTCGAGGAAGCTGAGTTAAGACTCCCACTAAATCTATGTCCAAAAATAGAACCTTGGCGGAATGATTGTAATAAAAGAAAATCCAAATCTAGTTCTTTAGAGTTACTATTCATAACCCAATTAAGAAAAAAATCTATTTAGAATATTTAGATGTAGAGATCCTATTTTTTAAATGTCATCATCCCACACAAATGTAAGAACCCAATTTAATGTATTATCTCTATATTTGGAGTTGGAGAAGGAGATTTATTTTTTTATTTTTTAAATGTTCAATTCAGGTGTATATCTCTTGGTAAGATGTCGCTCTCTTCCTACACTGAAAATTAAATCCTTGGCTTACCAATTATTCTCTTTTTTTTCCTCACATGCATAAAAACAGAATCTCGGTTACAGTTGTCATGAAACTCTAAGCCAAACCAAAAAACAAAACTTGAATATCCCACTATTCAATTGTCATGATAGCATAATTCTAAAGAAATCCCAGTCTGGGTTGCTAATTCTGGTCTGATTTCTACGAAATTAGGCTGCTAATTTTACTTTTTTTTAATGTCCCACGGATCTTTCTGTCTAATCTTTTACACCACTCCACTCATAAGAGAAACATTATTTTTTCCTTGCGAGGTGATGAATGGTTGGAGCCCTAGCGACAACTCTCAGCGTTCCAAATATAAAAAATGCGGTGGTAACTAAGATCAAGATCATCTTCTTTTCACACTAATGTTTACCCTTATTCATATCTAGAATATCTAATGATTTCAATAATTCTCTAGAAAACACAAAAAAAATCCATATAACTACAGTTGGATTTATAAAGAAATCCAAGCATATAAGTTGAATTAAGCAGAGTATTTATGATTGAAAGGAGAGATTTCCACGGAGTCTAAGAGGAGGTATGTGAGATGACACTCCAATATTTAAATGGAACGGTTTGGTCTATGAATTGAGCTACACATACGAATGAATTATCTTTTCACTTAGTCTATGGGTGGATTTACTTGGAGTTTCTATAAAACTAGACTATTGTCTCTCATTTACGTAAATTGTGTTTATGGAATCATAAATCTATTGTGAATCAATCACACAATAAAAAAATAAGCCAGTAGCTATAGAACATAAAGATGAACAAATGTGAGAATAAGAGGATAAAAGATACAAAAACTGTTCCTAGTGAACTTTGTCTATGCAATGTCTCCATTTTTGGAATTTTTTATGTTACAGAGTGGGATACCTGTCAGAGTAGACAATTGGGGGTGATAGTGGAGTTCAAGAGGTATAAAGGAGATTTATGGGGTCCGACTTAAATTATTCACCATATTTTATCATCAAGATCCGTTCCACACAACTTGTCCTTGGTTTCGTTGCATTCTGACGATTTCCTTAATTTTGAGTTATTATGGAGCATATTTTAATTAAATTCACTAAGGAGGTCATTTTGGGAATAATACTTGAAGAAACCCCTTAGTGTAATAGCTCATCGGAATCGGGAGGAAAATATTTACAGGATAAGATGATGAAAAGTGACTTTTAGTGTCGGAGAAGCCACAAGGGAAAATTAGTCACTTTTAAGAGGAAAAAAGGTTAATTAATTAATAAAGTGATTTTATGAAGAAATATTAAAAGTAAATTAAAAGTCACTTGAAAAGAAAATGTGAAGATGGGTATAAAATAGAGATAGGGTCTTCTATTCTCTCATTATGTTGTTTGATATTTTGATGTCTGGCTTCTTAGCTAGAGAGCCCATGGTACTTGGGGGTTTTGAGGGATTTGAGTGAATAAACCATAGAGATCAACAAGGGAGTGAAAGATTCTCTTGTTCTTGATCCAAGCTTGGCCAAGGAGGTGAAATATTCCTCCCTCACCATTATACATCATTTCGAATCTAATTTTTCCATTAGTTTGACATGGGGTCGCACTAATGAGGGTTTTCTCCAGGAAAGGGTGCACTGTCTTGAGGATAAGAGGTTCGATTGGCTTCCTTTGAGAGAGATTTGAGAGAGATATCCTTATAGATCATTTGTGCACATCAGGGGTGAATTTCCTTGGCATTTTCCAAGAGATTCAAACCCATATTTAATTCATTTTGAGAGCTAGGAGAATTTCCTGTTGAGGGGCGCACTGGGGATTTGAGAGACTCTACTTTAGGAGTTGTTTTGGTCTCTATAGTTGGGGAAACTAATCATATCTTCAAGCCTACTCATTCTACACATTTTGGCATCATTTTTCATGGGGTTTGAGGCCATTTCTGAAGAGGCCAACTTTGCTTGGGTTCCTACAACCAAAAAGTGCACACTTTGCTAGAGAGGACAACACATACAACAAGGGAACGAGTTGGTTATTGGAGATATTTTGTATCTATCTCGGAGGGCTCTTGGGAGTTCATATATTCATATTTCTATTTTATTTCAGAGGCATTATCAACCACTCCCATCATTATGTTATATATATTCCAGATCTGCTCTATAATGGTATGGAGGTTAGCTATATTTAATAAATAAATTCATATATGAGTTTGTGGCCATTTATGTTTTTTTCCTACTTGTATGATTGTTGTTACTTGTCATTTACTTAATGAGAAAAAATATTGTTGCAAAACAAATAAAAAGAGAACATTATCACACCAAATAAAACAAATCAACAAACTGTTTGACAAAATACCACAACCAGAAAACACTCAAACTTGAAATGTTCCAAGCAAAACCACTTGGGAACATTACAGTGGTATCATAGAAAATTTCCTTCGCCATCCTGTGATAAAATATTGATGACCAGGAGAAGAGGTCATGGGGTATATCCTGTATCAGTTATTCCTAGAGGAGAAATGGATTTTGCAGAGGAGATTATATATTGTTATGAGGAATAGCAAGCCCTTAGTGAGACATTCAAGGCTCAAGTAACATTCCAACAGTTTGTATATGTTATAAAAAAAGGATCGTTGAGCAATAAAACAAAATAAAATGCGGAAATAAAACACAGAAGATACACAATACAATAGAGACACAGATATACATGGTTCACCCAATGTTGGATACGTCCACCAGAGAAATTGCCAGGTCCTTCCTTTATTATTATCCAATAAAATGAAGGGATACAACCTACAACAAACCCGTTGTAACTTCCTTTTGTTTCTCTCACAGT
Organism: Picea sitchensis; assembly: GCA_010110895.2. Lineage (NCBI taxonomy): Eukaryota > Viridiplantae > Streptophyta > Pinopsida > Pinales > Pinaceae > Picea > Picea sitchensis. The sequence goes on along the minus strand of SNQJ01S0026213.1, from coordinate 3,227 downwards.
CTCCTCTCTCAGAATACAATATTCAACATGATACATACCCACAATATATTGCCCTCATAAAACAGGGTTTCCTTCTAGGGAAAAAAACCCTAACATAACTTCTACCGTTAGATCTGCGACCTTATAATGAACGGTCCAGATTTACTATGAAATTATAATATACATTTACAAGGTAATTTTTCCTTCAGGGGATTATCCCCCGAACCCCCGCTTTCCCCTAGACCCCCCAACCGAGGGGATATCCCCCCCAGACCCCGCAGGGGGGGTAACCCCACCCTACACTTCCCCGCATGGAGGAGTGTACATTATTCTGGGTGGTAAAGTCTTCATTGGGTATAAACATGATTGAAAACAAAGACCTCTGAATAAGGAAGATAATCAGGCTCCACAACCAAGAATATCCATCAAAAATCCTAGGTGGAGTAAAGATAAGGTTGAATTATGGGCCAAGAATATGGAATAAGTCAATTATTGGAGAAAAAGAGCAGAGGAAATAGAGCCAAAGTATTCAAGAAGGTAGATACATCACCACATGCTAGCAAATTGAAGGAAGCACAGATTGAGTCTACAACCATTAGAAGTAGGGAAATTTTCCACAGTTGCAAAGAGCCTTGGGAGTCAGATCACAGATGCAGGGGTAAAGGGAGAGTGAATTACATTGAGGTGCACTATGATGGTGATGAGGAGGATGTGTATGAGGATGCAAGCTTAGATGCCTCATTAGAGCAGTCCTAGGACTCCTGCACATTAGATGGAAATTTGGAGAGTCGGGATGATAGCGCATGTTCTTTAGTTTCCCAATCATACAGTGTTGAGAACTAAGCACTTCACCATAGTAGTGATACTTGCGAGGATCCATCCAGGGAAACACCTAGGCATGTGAAGGATCATAGATTGGATGACCTACCTTTGGATGTTGGTATGAGGTCACGCATGGGGGCTAATGTTCCTCACCTGGAGTTGAGTGTGACACAATCCATACCTTCTCAGACACTTATGATAGACATGACACAGGAGGATATCAATGTCATTTCAGATGTGGTAAAGGAGCCTTGTGTAGTATTTGAACACAAGGGACATGTGGATCTGCAGTCCTAGGAGGAGAGGCATGAATTGGAGACAAATGACCATATGTATACCTATCATTATGGGGAGAGGGAGTCACCTCTTTTAGGGAGTCCATTGATATATTAGGTTGGGGAGACCTACATTTCAATGGGATACTTACTTCCGGGACCACTCACAGTGATGATGATGCTTTCCTTGTTGGTTAGGATGACCATATCACATGTATGGACACATCTATATGAGATCTGGGTGCAAATGATATTAGTAGGGTGAGTGCATAAGAGGATACAATTGTACATACAGGATACAGGGAGGTTCAGATGGAGGTAGCCGTAGGTGATGATGTACAATGGCATACAAGAGGATTCAGTAGCATAGCGGACAATGGAAATTACAGTGCCTTATCTCTTGAGGAGTGTGTTGATGGGGATTCCACTGTTGACATTAGCAACGGGAGTAATGAGGTATCACCTCAACATGATAATGATAAGGAATCACGACACTTGAAAGGACAACTGAGATTCAGAGAGGACATGATCATGGAAACCATTAGACACATTGATTATACATACACATTGGTGGTAGAGTGTTGTTCAAGGGCCTCGATGGCACATGATAGTTAGGATGGGGAGCTTTCCCTTGATGACTTCTAGGCACTAAGGAAGATAGTGACTGTGATGAGGAATGACTACCATCAACTACTTATGGATAGATATTACCTCTTGGAGGTTGGAGAGATGTATCATAGGGAACTGAAGGAGAAGGATATTGAGGTGGACCGACTCACTCATGCATTGGTAAGCACACTGAGATTCTTAGAAGGCGCACAAATAGGCCTTCAAGAATCAGGGTCTAGATTAGAATATTTCCTTGAGGAGGCTATTCATGGATTCACTACATTTATCTCAATAGAGGGTCGGTTATATACTTCAACTACATCGCTAGATGATGTTGGTGGTTTGGTATATGAGCGCCAATTGATGGAGGAGCATCATGAGTACCCAGGATCATTAATGATTATGGAGAGATGTGATCCAGAGATGCAGGAGAATGTCCTAGTTTTATAGGGACCACCAATCATGAGGGGTTCTGAGACAGTTGGTCATACACATACACAAAGGGATTCCATAGCTAGGAGAAGTTATGAGGACACTTCCATTTGGGTTCTAGGATTGGTTGACATCCATGTAGAGGTTGACCTAGTAGTACACCAAAGATACATGATGATGCAGAAAGATACAGGAGATTGCATGAGTATATAGGGGAATACAATGATGAGTGGTAATTCACAGGGGCATGCATAGGTGTACATAGAGATCCAGGGGGATGCATTGGAGTGTAGGGAGGAGAAATACTTAGTGTAGCATGGATATTCCTCTCCCTTGCAACAATACATGGATTTGGGAGATCATCTTCTCAGTAGTAGCAGTTATATGAGTGATGATGGAGGGAGTGTGATTCACCATCATTTTGTGGAGTTACCTACTATTGTACCTGATGGTTTGATATTAGTGATGAGTACATGAGATTATTCACCATGGGTGCCAGTGGATGAGTTCTTGGTCAAGCCTTCGGGATTGACCAATGCATATGACACTCCCCAGTCCTACATACAGTTGCAGTTATTTCTATTAGCTTTCCCCAATACTTTCATTATATTCAACAATATAGGGGAGACATGTAAGTTTTAAACCTGCGAAGTAAAGCAATGCATATAGATTCTTAAGAAATACAGAAATTAATCAATGGCTCATACACAAATTACACAGAGATTTTTACCGGAAACCCTCAACCGAGAAAACCTTTCTTATTTTCATTATATCGAATTTCACCATTCGCCATACAATATATACAATGTTTTTAGGTATTCCGTAGATACCAAAACCCTAATCCCTTAATCCGGGATTAATTTACAAATCAGCTAAAAATAGCAAAATCCGCTAAAAATAGCAAAAACCGCCCAAAAAAAATTTGTATCTGACGCACCCACACACACACACATGCAAAGAATATAACACACACCCAACATTCTCCCACTTGTTGTTTTCTTTGCATCCAGGGGTCCAGGGGATTATATAGTCAACAATCCAAGGCATCAATGCCCATTGTTACTCTACACCAAGAGAACTTTTCTGTGCTCACAGACTTTGTCAATGAAT
>SNQJ01S0026212.1:197178-223931 GCA_010110895.2 Picea sitchensis | reverse complement strand
TTCTTTACTACAACTCTAAGTTTCTTTTGGGATTGAGCATATATAGTGCGTGGTTATCTTTGAAATAAAAAGACTTCCCTGGGTTGACAATTTATGTACCACTTGATTGTTTGAATCAATTAAGCAATTATAGTGACCAACACTCGTGTGAACTTCTCTTAAACATATGAATGACATGACCAAGTACTTGGCAGCACTGACCCAAAGATGACCTAAGATATGACCTTGTAGCAAGTCGAATGAGAGACAAATGGATTTCCAAACCCGGATTCAAATGTTGAATAAGGGATGTCATGTTCAAGAGCGACTCTTACTGCCATTAATATGATTACGAAAACACATCCCTTTCCCAAAATTTTCCCCACCATTTCTAGCAAGTACCTCTTTATTTTTACACAAGCTTGAGGAGGATAACATATTCTTGTCAATGTAAGCTCATCCTTTGGATGAGTCCCTCAAAGTATGTTTAACGAACCCTAGGAAGGAGTGGTTTGGTCCCATTGCAAGTCTTTCGGTGTTTGTTTAAGGAGTCCAAGGATAGAAAAATCAGGGGTTTTTCATGTTTTGAGAGTCTAAAAAACACCTAAAGAGAACTCTCCCAGTTCCTTTTTCATAAAAGAGTTTGATGAGACCGAAAAAGTGATAAACTATTGCCCGTCGAACATTTTTTCAAATACTTTATGAGCGTGAAAAGAACAAGATTGTTCGGCCATCTTTTCGTTTTTATGGAGCGTAAAAAGATCTTAAAGGATACTCCTTAACGTTCGTTGTTTTTGTGTTACCATGACGAGTACAAAAAGACGAGAAAAAGTATACTCGGTTACGTTCTCATATATTTTCGAGCGCGAGAGTGAACGAATACTGAGCTCGAGGTTTTTCTAAAAACCCTAAAAAGTAGTCGTGCATGCGACAAAAAGAAAAAAAAACACCCGTACCCCCTTGTTCGGACTTCAAAGTTGCTATATCTGCAAAAAAACACACTCATAAGACTATTAGGGAATTAGGTTTTATAGAAATATAAAAAATCAACAAAAATTGTAAAAAGTGAATAAATATGGGTAAAAAGGGATTTTTACCATTTCTTTGTGATTTTTCCAAAAACTTGTCCAACATACCTCATTTTCCCCAAAATTTATTTGCTCGATTGCGGGAGGCACAAGTGAGAATTCGGCGAACCGTTTCAACCAACGAGGTAAGCTCTTGATATTTCAACTTTTCCATGGTTTATTTTTAGTTTTTATTGGCAATTTTTAGGGTCATACCATGTTCTTGAGCATTCTCGTAGGTGGGCCTTGAGGGACCTACAAGAATCTAGGATTCTTGTAGGTGGCCTTTAGGTCACCTGCGAAAATCTCGCACTGTGCAAAAGGGCCACCTGCCACGGCCAAAACATGGATTTCAAAGTTTGGTTTTACTCAATAAAAAATATGCAAGAGTTTCAAACAAGTTGCTGACTTCCCTCTCATGGCTCTTTTACAGGTGTTTGAACATCACAATGCTGGAATGGAGAGAAAGGGAACATGAGGAGGATGATGCTATTGCTGGGAATGACCTGAGTATAGTCACTTCCCTTCGGGATTGTGGGCTATTAAAATTCTTCAAGATTCCAAGCATGAGAGCCCAAATCAGGTTGTTGGAATACCTGGTCCATATGTGGGATGTGGACCAACATTTATTTCACATGGGAGTCCATACGTTGACCCTAGATATCGAGGATATCTATTTTCTAACGGGTTTGTCACAGCGTGGGTACCATGCTACATTGAATGGAGGCAGAGGCAGCGAGCTCCCCATGAGTGAGTATTATCGCCAATATTGTGTTCTAGAGGCAGAGAGGAGCAAGGGTAAGGTTTCCATTTAGGGGGTATAGGATTTGATCCTGTGGACCATCTTGTTCACTATTGCACACATGGCTGGGAGCGTGGCTCCACACATGGCTCTCCAGAGCTATTTCCAATATGCCATAGAGTGCATAGAGCCTCGAGTCTTCAAATGGTCAGATGCAGTTCTCCGTAGTATGAAGAGACAATTGACGAAGTGCAAATAGGGTGACTTGAAGCAGTTAGGGTATGGATCACTTTTGGTGTCATTCTTCCTCGAGAGGGTCCCACAGTTGCGACTATAGGTTGATTGGGGTTTACTGGCTCCACAGGATCCCAGGATGCTAAAGTGGTGCAACCTCATGGCTTGACATTTAGCAGGGCCCATAATAAAGTACAATGATTCATTTTTCGACTGGTTGAGGCTCCAGATGCTGATGATTGACGAATACGCATATGATGGTTTAGATTTCCAAGGGGATCTATATTTGGCCCTGCCTGAGGATGCTCAATGGGGTGACTTGGGTAAAAAGTACACATTTTGTTCTTTTTAAATGTTTTTGTAAATTTTATCATATGAGATGTTTTTATGTTTATCCAAGAACTAATCAAAAAATATCTTCTTGATGACACAGATGTGGGGCCATATTGACCTTCAGGAACATCTCCCATCCAACGATGAGGAGAAGCGGCTCAAGTAGTGAGATGGGATGTCGAAGACTATGAGGAAGTGGAGCAAAACTTGGAGGAGTTGACCACGAATGTCCTAGATATTTCTATTGGGGAGATCCTCAGACGTTACTAGTGCCATACTGTGGGCATGTCCGAGTCTATCAGTCAACTACTTTGTAGGGTGGCCTAAGAAGTTGTGTCTTATCGTGAGCGTCATCCATGAAGCTATTTTGTAGAAGCTATGGGCTTCATATTTTGAGATTTTGATCCTTGGACATAAACCTTTTGTAAAAACTTTTGATTATTATATACATATATATGGCTTCTACCGACTTATTTTGTGTTGTGTTATACATGTGATGTGTGATTGGTTTATAAATGTCCCAAATGTTTGTCTAACACATAGTTATCTATTGCATCAGTCAATGTATTTAGACATCTAGGAATGTGATGATACTCAATATAATCAAAATAATGTTCCAAGAGACGAATTCGTAAATATACCCGTAATAAAGTAGGACTTCGGATAGCATAGATGTTACTTAACTGTAGTACTACTAGTTGTGAATCGATTCATATAACCAGGTGGTGGATACCAAGCCAAATAGCATCAATCAAAAATTTGATGACGACGCTATATTCTACAATATTATTGGTCACACGATCGAGGCACACACCTTGTAGACTGATAAGTTCCCTCGTAGGGGCATAAATTTCCCATGCAGCAGAAGCAATGTTCCAAGTACTATGTCTAGCACCATCGGTGAAGCCAATGCAGGGTGACGAAAACTCCAACATCTAGAAACCAAGCACAACGCAAGATAAGCGGTCAAGGGTAGAGACCAAATAACGAAAAAACACACAAAAAGTATGATACAATAAAATACAAGCACTCATGCACAGGTGATCTTAAGCATAGTATTTCTTTAAGTACAACCCATTTCTGGGTTCACTCAAAGGGATACCATCATAGTCCACTAACTCATAGGCTCCTTTCTTCAAAACGTGTCTGACGATATAAGGCCCTCGCCACATAGCTTCAAATTTTCCAGCTCCTAGCATATCCTAATCTTGTTCGTAAAGCATAACCAAATCACCTTGGGAGAAAACACATGGCTTGACCTATTTTTCATATTGGTCTTTGACGCATTTCTTTTGGGCTTCTATAACTAGGGTGGCATCATGATAGGTTTCGTCTAATTGCATGAGATACAAAAAACGTTCTTCTTTGGTAAAAGTGTTTGGGAGGAGTTTGATGGCTAGTTTTAGGGAGGGTATCTCACATTCAATCGACAAGATGGATTCTAGACCATAGACTAATTGGAATGGTGTAAACCTGGTAGAAGACTTAATGGATGTCTGGTAAGCCCACAATTCTGAAAACAACATTGTGTGCCAACTCGTTTTGTGAATCCCTATCATTCGTCGAAGCATGGTAATGAGGATTTTGTTTATTGCTTCAACTTGGCCATTGGCTTGTGGGTAATAGGGTGTTGAGTTTTCATGGAGAAGAGCCAAATTTTCAGTGAGTTTAGACATCATCAAGTTTTTAAAGTGGCTACCATGCTCAGTAACGATAGCTTGAGGAACACCAAATCGAGCAATGATGTGATCGAATATAAATAATGTTGCAGTCCTTCTGGTATTGTCGAATGTCGACATCACCTCGGCCCATTTTGTAAAATAATCTATGGCTACAATAATGTATCCATGCCCCTCGACTGAGAAAGGGTGACATGTCATGAAATCGATACCCCATTTTACAAAAGGACCAATGGAGACCACAGGGTGTAGAGGAGCAGGATGTGATCGTATTTTATTGTTGTAGGTTTTGCAAGTGCGGCATTTTTGGACGATAATTATACAATCGTTGAATAAAGAAGGCCAAAAATACCTTGCTCATAAGATCTTCTGGTCAGTAGCATACCCAGACTTGTGACCACCATAGGATCTAGAATGGTAGTCATTGAGGGCTTTCTCGGCTTTGTCAAATGTGAGGCAGCATCGAAAAATAGAGTCAATCCCATGACGATAAAGAGTATCACCGAGGATAATATACTGACGAGATTGGTAGCGTATTCGATGACGGTCAGTGCTAGACAAATTGGGCCAGAAATTCTAGGTCTAAAGATATATGATGATATCTCCATACCAAAGGTCATAGAAACTAATCAGGAAAACGGATTCATCGGGTAATGAATTTGTTGCTACATTTTTCGTCTCAGAGAAGGGAAGGTTGCATATCAGCTCAGAAAACACCAAGGATTTCTTGGACATAGCACATTTGAATTCTAAGTCAAACTCCTAGAGTATTACAATCCATTTGGAGTATTTTCCCCGTAGTAGTTGGCATGTAAGAATGTGTTACATAGGGTTGCAATTAGAAATTATCGTAGTCTTGCGAGAAAGGATATATTGCCGGAAACGTTGAATAGCTTGGACGACTTCCAAGGCCATTTTTTCAACATGTAAATACTTGGTTTCGATAGTTGTGAGACTCCAAATCAAGTAATAGATGACATGTTCGTCATGAGAATCATCCTCCTGGATGAGAACCATAGCGATGGTATAATCTGAGACGGCGAGGTAAAGGAAATAATCCCGACTGTAATCAAGTGGGAAGAGTAGCGGGGTACGTGTCAAAGACAGTTTCAAATCTTCGAAATCTTTGTTGGTAGTAGTATCCCATATGAACTCAGAACCTTTCTTGAGCAGTTGTGTAAATCCAAGAGTTAGCTCAGTATAGTTTGGGATGAAATGATGGAGAAATTTTTTCTTCCCTTGCAAACTTTGTAACTGGTGAAGCGAGGAAGGAGGAGGGAGATTGAGAATCACCTCGACCTTCAAAGGATCTACCCGGATCCCTTGACATGAAACAATAAACCCCAGAAGTCATCTAGATTCTATGCAAAAAACACATTTGTGGGGAGTCAAGTGTATATGGTAAAACTGACAATGAAGGAAAATGGCACGGAGGTGTATTCGATGATCTACACGGCGCATGGAATGAGTAGGTAAGTCATCAAGATATGGCTACATGATGTTCTTTATATCATGAAAGGCATAAGACATAGCACGTTGAAAAGTGGTGCCGACATTCTTTAAACTGAATGGAAGTTTCTGGTAGGTGAAAGTGCCCCAAGGACAAATAAAAGTGGTCTTCTGTTGGTTCGAGGGTACGATATTTATTTGATTATATCTGGGGAAACCATCCATCAGAGAGAAAATTTCACTTCGAGCACAATCGTCGCCAATCTGGTCAATGAAGGGGGTAGGAAAGTTGTCTTTAGGATAGGCTTTGTTAATGTCCCTATAATACATGCACACATGGATTGTGCCTTATTTCTTGTCAATCAGAACAATATTGGAAATCCAATCAGTTAGAGCCAGAGGGTAAATAAATCCATCTTTGAGAAGTTTCTCAACTTCAAGCTTGATAGCGACTGCTTTATGTGGGTGGACCAGATGAAGTCATTTTTGGACGGGTTTAACACTCGAGTATGTCTTAATCTCATGTGCCACAATGTTGAGGTCAATCCCCAACATTTCTTCATAGCTCCATGCAAAGACATCATGAAATTCTTAGAAAAGAGACTTGTAGGTGAAAAATTTGTCATGGGAACATGAAGCTCCAATATGCACATTTTAGACAACTCCAGGTTTTAGGGATATGTCGAGGGGGATGGTGGGTGAGATATTAATTAAGTTCCCTTCGTAGAGCATATCATGTGTAGACTCGGGAACTGTAGAAATGACGACAACGGTTGATGGGGTTGAGATTTGTTGGTAACCCTCGATGGTGCATTGTTCTAGGAAGAGGATGGAACGATGATGTCTATCGTCCCAAGGGGTATTTTCCATGGACATGATAGACATAATCATCTCATCCATGGGAAAAATGACACAGAATGGATCTGGAGATAAATCACCAAGAGAGGGGGTTTTCGATTGAATGGCTTGATAAGCAGATTCAACCAGACTCAAAGGCATTTCATCGCCATAACGAAGATGATCGTCAGGGTTGGGTACCATCCACAGGTCATAGGACATAGGGGTTCCATGAACAAAGGTAGAGATCATGTTGATCGAGGCAAAAAATAGATGTGGAACATCAGGTGGCGGAATGGGGAAAGTACCCATCAAATAGGAATCTTCAAGAAGAACCACACCGACATTTTCATATCTAGGGGGGTGTTTTGCAATGAAAGGTAGGTTTATGATACGTGCATTAGAGTGAAAGAAGGACAATTGTTCTACGGCAACAACTTTTCGTTGATGCGGGAAATGAACAACATGGAAAAGAGTGGACACAACTACATGCATGGAATCAATCCATCTATGGCCAAGTAGAAGGTTGTAATCGAGAAGAGCGTTAAAGACCTCCACTTCAACGTCGACCATTTTACCTTTTAACGTAATAGGAAATGACAGGACAACATCGTAAGGCTTAAAACCAGAGCCATTGAAGGCTTTGAGCGTGTTGTGGGATTCGGTCAAAGGAGGAGAGCTGATGGATTTCCAACATGTAATAGACATGACACATGTTTAGGCACCCTCATCAATAACTGTTCTATAAATGTTTTTGTCGAAGACAATAACTTGGATTTGGAATGCAATTTGAGGGGGTAGCCTTGGAACGTGATCTTCCAAGTAAAAAAAATTTAAATTTGTATCCATGGGGTCGATTCCACCAATAGATTTCAACAATACATTCTGTTGTATAGGACAACTCTGAAGGACTTCAAGGGATGACATCGCGGATGGTGCTTGGGCCAGATCTTCAAAAATATTGTAGTTCTGGGGAGCACGTGCATGGGGATTGAAAGCTGATTTTCAAACAACACCCTTTGGAGGAGGGCAAAGGACTATATCTAGGCTCGTTCATTCAAGATAAAGAGGACCATTTGTAGGTGGAGTCATGGGAGATGGTTGGACCAATGAAGGAGGTATTGCATCAACCTTCTCTTTGGAGGAAGAATAATCTTTGGATCGAGTGGTAAGTGTGATGTCATTCTACTTTGAATCATCTGTACACATTAATACATAGGATGTACTGGAGGGGGAAGGTTGGTCATGAATGACCAATTGGGCCTATTGTTGAGAAGGAAAGGGTTGTGACAATATGGTTGGAGTGGGGGGTTTCGTGGTCCCTTGAAGAAACTTAGTAACCTCGGCTCGTCATGGAAAATCCTTAGTGTAGTGATCATCACCATAGATAAGACAAGGGTATTGGGGTTTTCACTTATCCCTATTGTCAACAAGTGGTGTTTTGGTTTTCTCAGATTGCGGGTTATTTTTATCCTCCTTGTTCTTACCCTTGCCCTTTTTGGATTTATTTTTTTCGGGGGTAGATTGAACAAAGTTTACCTCAGAAGTATTGCTGGTGGGAGGGGTAGGAGACAGAGCATTTTGAACATTAGAAGAAATGGATTTGGGGTTGTTGCTAGAGGTTTGGACGGAATGAGGTTGGGCATGGAAAGTTCCAATCACATCATTAGCTACATGAGAAGTAGTAGGAGTAGTTGAAGTAGCCGAAGTAGAAGGACAAGGTGCATCAGGGAGTAAGTTGTAAAGAGTACCCATTTGTGAATAAACGAGGTCGAGGTATTGAGCACGACTGATTTCCTATTCTTCTGTGACAACTCCACCCATGGTGATGTCACGAGCGATGTCATTCACGAATGATTTCATGAACCACTCTACCAACAACTGATCTGGAAGTTTGAGTTTGATAAGACCTCATCTCCATCGCCACTCATGAATGTGATAAGAGATATGAGTGGTTTGGTTTGTTTGAAAGAACTCAAAATCTTGGTTCTCGTTTCGTAGAGGATCGGTAACTGGTAGTGGGTGAGGAAAGCCATAGCGAGGGTGATGAAGTCGGCGAAGAAGCCTCTTGGTAATTCTATATACCACTTTGTGGTGGAACTTGTGAGGGTTCGCTGAGAAAGGTGTAAACGAATAGAGTCATCCATAAAGGAGTTGGATGAGCACTAAAGGTGAAAATTTATTACGTGATTGTTCGGGTCCTCTCCCAGTTTACCATCGAATTTAGGGATGTCAGATGGTATTTTGGCTGGTATTGTGGGCCATTGAGGAGAGTGACAGATCAGATCATTTAAAATTCTCGACAGATCAGGGAGGTCTAGTGTAGCCAAGAAGGGTAATTGCCTATTCACATGTGGGTACTGGTGACTTTGGGGAGGGAGTCTCATCAGTATACTAGTGGGACCATAATAAATTTGCATATAATGCAAAGATCCAAGAATATTCAGTGGTTGGTGTGGAGGCAAGTAATTCATAGGGTTGTACCCTTGAACAGGGGTGTGGGGTTGAGCATTCGAGCCCCAAATAGGATTAGACGTGCCTGGATATGGTTGGCCTATACTAGGGGGTATGACAGAGTTATCTTGAGGTCGTTTCCCCCCAGTCGAGTGAGGATTATGTTGTATAAGATAATTCCAATACTGGGCCAAGGATGGAGGTATGTTTTGTTCATAGGGTGGGGCCAGTGGGGGTTTCCCTACAATCGGGGGTTGTGTCCTAGTTGGGATTTGTCCTAAAAATGTGGTTTGGGTTTGGCCTCCTTGGTTAGATTGTCCACCAACAGGAATATGGTAATTAGGTGTGAAATATGGGATGGTGCCACTGGGGTTGGTGCCTCCAATAGAGGATGGAAGAGGTCTTCTGAAAGGGGGTTGAGGAAGTGTCAGAATAAAACTGGGAATGAGATGGTTCCCATAAGAAGTGGAAACGCCAGGAGTCCTGGATGAGATTTGTGTAGGAATGGGAATAGAATCATGCAATGCATGATATCTGGGTGGAAGGGTTGGGGTGAATCTAGGCAAAATCGATGTGCCAATGGGGGCTTGGCTAGCTGCTGTAATCCTGGTGTGAGGACTCGTAATATCTGTGACCAATGTGTAATGGATCGTTTGTAGAGGGATAGTCAAGATGTGGTCAGTTGGTGGAGTTTCTTTACAAGGAAAATAATAGGCAGTAGTAAAAGGTACTGTGTCTGGATAAGATGTTTCGGGCAGCTCAAGTGCGACAGTAATATCAACGCCTCCTTCTGAGCCAAAGAGATCCTGTCTAAAAATTCTAGTGGTCCAAAACGAATCTTGACCCTGAGGTCCTATGAAAGGTTTAGTTGGGGATCCAAAAGACTGAACAACTATATCTCCAGAAGAATTCACTTGCACAATATGTCTCTCGTAGCAGGGAGGAAGTCGAAAGTCCTCTTGAGAATTGGTAATTCAGAACCATTCTAAAGTGTTAGTTCTTTCCACTGGTGGAGTGGCAACATCTTGAATTTCACTCTATTGAGGAGAGCCCTCTGGTGAGTTGGTAGGAAAGGGTTGAGAACCTTCCATATCTTATGGGGGTAGGCCTTGCATTCTATGGGAATGACATCGAGGGTCAATTATGATCGAGTTAGAATTTTTACGAAAGAAATTATCTGGCCAACTTAGGTAAACAAACAACAAGCTCTAGTAAAATCTAGGAAGAAAAACCACGCAAACAAGACCTTCCAATTTTGAAGTCACTAGTTGGTGATGCAATCCAACGTCACAACGACGAGACAAAAAGGGGCTGGGATAGGATGGAAAATTTACGTTGATGACCTGCTTAATGAACTTACACCTTGGTGCAAGCTCCCACACATAATCATGGGTATACCCTCCAAATAACTCGAGTGAGTCTGGCCAACATTGATTCCAGGAACCATGAAGACTTACCCCTTCATAGTCACCTTGTGTAAGACCCTAAGAATACAGGCTACTAAGGTTAACACCAACAACAATGATGCCTGGGGGAACAGTCGACAGTCTGATCCACACGCAATGGAAAGTTATCTAGCCCAAAATCAGCTTGAGAGGCTTCCACTCATCATTGTGGGTATACCTTCAAGTGACCCCTGTAATACATGCAATATCTACACCGATATCAATAAAGCGGGGTGAGTAACTCTGTCAATATCAATGCGACCTCAGGTTTGACCCTTGTGTGAGAAGGGCTTCCTAGGACAAAATGCTGCAAATGTAATTTGACACTCCTTATCACAAGATACTATTGTGTGTTTTGTGCTTTGGAGAGTGTGTCTCACTGCCTATTCCAAATCTCTAGCCTAGATAATGTTGGTGTAAAAGAGCCCTAGAAAAAGTTACTCGTTGAATTTTAAAATTGTGTAATATTATTAAAGGCTATTGTTACTCAAAAGGAGACAAAAATGAAACCGATGTTGTGTGAGATTCTGACCCAACAATGCATAAATAGGAATGAATGATACAATTTTTTTTTTGATGAATCCTATTTACAGGAGGGAAAGAGGAGTTTTCTAGAACAATGTGAACTGAGATGTATGATCCTCTCTAAAATGTAATATCAAAAAATCATGAACAATGCAAATTCTCTATTCGTTCTCTTTCAATACGTGAATGCCAATATTTTCGAATAAAAAGTTGCTTAAAAAAAAGAAAATGTATTTAATTTTTATTAGAAACCAAGCAACAGGGATGGAACTAAGAAAAAGTAAGCAACCAACGAAAAAAAATACACAACAAAAACCCAAATCGATCTTTCAATGAAGAGAAAAACAATAAACTGACAAAACCAGTCTCTTCAAATGCACATGGGTAACAATTTTCCAAGAAATAAGAAATTGTAAAGGACAATTAATCTCAACTTTTAATCCAATCAAAGGCTCCCGACCAAACAATCACTCAGATTTCTAAACCAGAGATTATACCCTTGTTAAGAAAAGGTCAAGAGGTAAAAAATGAAAAAAAATAATTAAGAAGATCTTTCGATTTCTAAAAACTAATCATTTGCAAGATTTGAAGTCAAGAAACATTCAATCATTGGACAAAAAAGTTATTCCTAGACACACAAACACATCTGGGCATCTGAGGACACAAAAGACTTAATCCAAAATTTTACAAGTGAGTTCGCAGGATGGAAGTGGAGTATAGTGCGATAATTAAGGGTTCTCATAGGCTAGACACAGGCAGGGTGCAAGAAGTTCTCACTGAACTGAAAAATAGGGTGTGAACCTCTGTTATTCTCGTAGGCTATAGAAAGGTGCAGTGTGAGAAGGTTTGTAATCAAGCAAGTTTTGGAAAAAAGACAAAACCTCTGAGGGAACGTCTGGATCCAGGGAGTCTATAAGGGTATCCTCAAGACTCAAAGATTGATGGGAATGTAAAAGGGTAGGTCAATAGCAAATGGCCAAGAAAAAACCACTAAAATGGGTTTTATCCCCAATGGAGTCGTCAATTTTGTTATCGAATAAATCGGTAGGTGTGCACACTAACAGATGTCCCTAGATCCACCTGGATCTAGAGAAAAATAGGACAGGACACGACTCTTTCCCTAAGTTGCAATCATTGAATATACTACTAAGGAGGAATGAGTGACATACCTTTATATCGCTTCCTTAGGTCTCTATTGTTCCCACTTTGCTCCAGTGCTCTTGTGAAATCAGGTCCAAGACAACACAAACCAACCAAAGTGAATATAACAAAGTATATTCAATGTCAACCTATGCATATGATCAAGGAGTTAAGCAATAAAATAAGAGTGATTTTATGGGAAAGCGACATGCAGTTGTATTATATTAAATGAAAGTAGAAGTTACAACTAGATCGCCTTGATGCCACAAGCTTCCTTTCAGTGACCCTTGGTTCCGACACACACACTTTCTCTTCACTTGCATGAAGAAGATCTAATACAAATTGATACACCAAATAGAGTCTTCAAGCTTCTGTCCAAGCAGAGGTCTTCACACAATCCTTTCACCAATTCTTCATTCAATATTGCTTAACCTTTTCCATGAGAAACCTATCAATATATAGGAGAAGGAGAGATGGTTACATGGATGAGGATGATCCCACCAAATCTGAGAAGTCAGTAGGATTCCAACCATACGAATGCCAACTCATTTTCTAGAAGATTCCCTTCTAGAACCTTCATGACATCTTCTCCTCTTCAAGCATAAAAACAGGTTTGCACCCTACCTATAGAGAAGACTGCAAACAATTCACACCCTAAGTGTCGGTGGCCTACGAGAATGAGGGATTTTCGCACCCTATAACATAGGCAGCCTGCGAACTCATCTTAAAAATGTGTTTTTTGGAAGAAGACATCAGTCAATTTTCTTAGGCAAAAAGTCCTTGTGGGAGCCTGAATACATCACTTATAGAGACATCACCAGAGTGACCAAAATCATGTGTAACACCTGGGTCTGCCCCTGTGCCAACAAATGGTTTCATTGTTGGGACCTGAAACTGTGATTGCTGGGAACTGAGAAAGAGGAAGCTCTGTGCAAAGATCCATCCTGAAATTGTAAAAGATCTGTGCGTAGATTTGTGCCCTAGTCCGCAGTATTCTACTTGATCTGAAAAGATTTTTTCTAAAGAGAGAAGGCCAGATATGAAGGAAATAATCCCTATCTGAAGAAAGAAGGTCGGATCTGAAGAAAAGAAGAAAGATATGAAGCTTTGTGCTCTAAGAAAGGTAAAAGTGGAAAATTCTAACTAAAAGAGGTAATATCTGCAAGCTCTGTGCTTTGATAAAGGTAAGAATAGTTTAAAAAATCTTCAATCTGAAAGCTTTGTTCTCTGAAAAAGTAAGATAAGTGGAATTTTTTTGTTTCTAGAGTATGAATCTAGGTATGTTTGATAGATTTTGTCCTAGCTTAAAAACTAGGGCACCAATAGATGAAAACAGATTTGATATGAATAGATCCAATAAGAATAATGAAAGATGTGTTATACCTATGCATAGAAAGAATGTTTGGACTAACAAATGGATGCAGGAACCTAGAAATAATTTGTTTCAGGTTAGCTCATACGATCCTAGTGCGCTGTACAAAAGAAGCTAAGGATCACTTGAAACAAAGAGAGGATTAACCCTCTGTTATAGTTGCATAAGACCAGGACATCTTGGTAAGGAATTCCATGGCAGAAGACCTAGTTGTCTTTGTTGTAAGGCTATCGACCATGAAGTGTTGGATTGCACTAGAATGATCGCTAAGCTTGAAATAATGAAACTGACTCAAGAGAACCCTAAGGAAGATCTAGAAAAGGCAGAATCCAAAAAATAATATGAGAAAGTATTGATACAAATGAAAGAAACCCTGAATGACCATTGATATGTCAGCTTATCAGAGATCTTCAAAGAGAAGGAATGCATCGAAGCAAGAATAGGGGACTTCGACATTGACTGTGTTCTGGATGAGGAAACACAGATGAATATCATGCCAGAGAGAACCTGGGAAGCTATAGGAAGTTATTATATGATCCCTTCACTAGGAGGAATAAGTTTATTCAGAGGAAATCTAGTAAACCTATGTGGAAGGATCGCTCGGATACCTATGACTATCAATGGAACCTTGATAGAAGAAGACTTTGGGATTATTAAATTTGTTGAAGAAAATGCCCCGTTTACCATGCTAATAAGAAAACCTTGGATTGATAAAGATCAAGCCAGATGAAAGGAAGAAGAAGAAGTTTTGGAACAGAAGAAGTAAGAGTTAAAAGACTTTATGACCAGAAGGATCGTCCACTTGATTGAAGAACAGGAGAATAAATTGAAGCTAGTTGTCACTAGAGACCTTGATGTTGAAGCTGCAAGAACATTAGGAGACCCAAAGAAGACTGAAGTACTTAATCTAGATAAAGAAAAGGTATTACCATTGAATCCTAGGAAAGAATATCCACAATGCACAGTAACTATGTTAAAACAAGACAAGAATCAGAATGGAAAAAGAACTACCAAAATGAAGCTCACTAGAAAGAAGGAAACGAAAGAAGGTGAGAAGAGAGATAAGTTGCATAAAGTTCCATAGGGAGCTTCACAGAAAGAAAGTTCATAGAATTAGAGCTTCGCCGAGATATCAGAACAATGACACATGGCACTTCGCCATGACAAAGAGATATAGCCCTTGGGGCCGATATATCCGTTCAAATTCCACTCCGAACGAATAGAAAATAAATAAAGGTTCATCATCCAACCGTTGGACCATGCCATAACGGATCAAACATGAGTTAATAGAGGCTCATACCCATTGCAAGACAACTATTGTCAATTTACCTATTTATCTCATTGCACCATGCATTGAGAACACTTTTTCCAATTGAGAATTTGAGCCCACAGCCTAAGCTGAGTTTTTACAGTGATAATTGTACTCTCGTTATCTATCTCATTATCATGTCTGAGTTGTTCCCCGATGCCATGAATTGTTTACCCTGAGTGCGTATGTCAGAAGCATTGATCACTGTCGAGAAAGCTGTTGAGGAAGTTTTGATTGACTTGATGACAGAGAGAGTCATGTTGGAGTGAGGGTTGTCTACAGGTGTACAAGCATCATCAACGAGAGGACTACAGGCCTCTCCTTCCACTGCTCAAGTCGGTCCCTCCCATCCATCCAATGAGAAGCACACTAAGCACATAGATGATATCATGAATGCTAAGTTGATTTCTAGCATTCTACCTACTTATCTACCACCTCTATGCGGCGCCATCAATCGTGACAATGTACCCCACAAATTTGAGTATGCTTTGATCACTATGTACCTTCTAAAAGAAGTGCACACAGTTCATTCCGACTAGGATAAGATCACCGCGTTGAAGTTTAGTGACTTCAACCTCGGCGATAGGAGGATTTATAGTATGCTCTCCCCTGATAAATATCTGACATGAACCAAAGGAAAGAACTCCAAGATTATCGCTCAATCATGGACCCAGAACCTCGAGCAGTCAACCCTACTTAATGTAATGAATATTCCTCACTTCAGGAGGCATCAAGAAGTGAACACGTGCATCAAGTTTTTGTTGTCCTACTACCATGGAGGATACTTATGGTTGAACTGTCGCATCACAATGGATCTGAATTTGATCAATCGAATCACAGGGCTAAGAATGCAGGGCCCCGAACCACAAGATTTCTACCTCGTAAAGATTACAGATCAGGCCCTTGCCCAATAGATAAAGGATTCTTACAGAGATGTAGATAAGGGAATGTGAGGCTACAAGGTAGCCTCTATCCAGAGCGGTGCAGTGTGCCTTCCCTGTCAGTTGATCACAGGAAAGCTAGTTCTCAAGAACTGACTGACTCAAGTAACTGGATTTGTAGTCGACCTCAGAGGGAAATGCGTAGAGCGACTACATATGAATTGGGCCAAATACTTGGTGAACAAACAAGAACTGGACTGCAGGGAAGTGTAGGACCAAGGGTATGAGTTCCATTTTAGTTGGCTTCTCATATTAATTCCTTTCATCGCATGGGAGATGCCAAAAGGTTCAACCTTCTTGGATATCAAGCCCTTTGAACCACTAGCCACAAAGTTCAGTATGTTGTGGTATTCCAGTGACATGAACAAGCAGTGGCAATCAAATTCTATCTTCCACATGTATTATAACTAGTTGAAGGTAGCCATCTAGGCCATGCCTCGCATAACCCTGAACACACTTCACAGATTTTGGCCATTGATGAAATTCAACATGGACCACCACTTCATCTATATCACAGTGTGCATTGATGAGCATCACCAACAACTATAGTCATACTACAAGTTAACGGAGGATGACTTGGAGGATATTACCAAGGAATGGTCGGTAGACCTCCTTGTTCCAGTGGACCCCGTAGAGATGTCCAATGTTGACAGCCCCAAAACTATGTCGGATACAACCAAACCTAGCAAGATAAATAAGACCAAAGAGGTCGAAGATTTAGACAACACATCCATAAAGACTGCATCTATTTAATCCGAGCAAGGGGGTGATGGCACAGAAGTAGAGTAGAAGAAAGGAAAGGTTACACTACCAATAGACAAGGAGGATCCCTAGAAGAAAAGGAAGGTTTCCCCTTCGAAACCTTCTTCAAGGAAGAAAATTAAAGCAACTAGAACCAAGTTTGATACCACCCTAACCTCGGATGACTTCGACTTCATCGTCACTGCACTGAACGATTCTTTGCTAGAGATAGAAGAGAAGAAGGAAGCCAAGTAGGAGGAGGTGTTCATTCACATGAATTTTGAACTTAAAGAAGTGTAGCAAGCACTACAGTCCAACTTCACAGTATCCAATGCACCCCTGATAGTTGGAATACCAGAACTAGGTGATGAGCTTGCTTAATTACACTGGATTGTTGATATAGTTGAAGCTTGCCTTTGACGAGATCAAGAAGAAACAATGCAAGCCACCCAGGATTTGGCGCAAGAACAGGGATATCTGCTAGAACAACACAGCAATGTAAAACAAGAAAAAAGTGTTCTCCAAGCAAAGTGGGATGAAGAGAAAGCAGAGCTACATCAAAGCAAGGAACAATTTTTTTGCAAGCAACTTGAAGTTAAGGAAAGGTTCAATTGAGCACTTCTCTTTGTGACAATCATCGAAGTACAGAATGAGGAACAAGTTCCATAGCAGGTGGCACAATTGGAAGTGGTAATCCAGAAGCTACAACAACGCATCATAGAATTAGAGCTCTGTGTTGTACCTGAAACTCCTCAAGAGATAAGAGACCAGTGAGAAGCAACTGCTCAATGCATAGTTAGTAGATTAAAAGATCTTGCCTTGGAGTGCAAGCAATTAAGTAACCAGAGCACCCAAACATACAAAAACCTTACAGAAAATCCATAACTACAGACGTTGGAGTCACAGCTCCAGGAAGAAAAACAACATGCAGATACGCTACAGGCATAACTGAAGGCCCTGTTAGCAGTAGATAGAATGAAGAGATCTCATGAACAATGCAAAACTCAACAACAAATTCATATTATTCAAAGCAAAGTGATGGAAATCACTCAATGACTTTAACCTATGTAAGACAAGGCATGTCCGTTGTTTACAGAGGTCGAGAGACAAGGAGCATAGCTAGACCAGGTCATCCTCACAACAAAACAACGCCTAGAATGACCGGTGAACAACGCAGTGATCCAAGAGTTCACCAAGCAAGAGGCCTCAACAAAGCAACAATTCGAAGCAACTCGGACCAAGATCGAGGCGTTCGAGGTAGAACTTCTCAAACCAGAGTGACTCGGGGTGAGTCATAAGTGAGTGTTGGGGGCCTGTTGGCCCTTGACCAAGTTTTGGGAGTTTCTTGGTCATGTTGACCTATTTTGGGACTTCGACAGCCTGTCGAATGAGGAGCGCAAAACAAATAGGAGATCATGGGATCTCGACCCCCTTTTGGGTCTCTTTTTGGTTTTTGGAATATGTAACGGGAAATGGATGTCGGCCATGGGTTTACCCATGTTTAGGCCTATTTTGTATATATAAATAGATGCCTAGGATAGGAATAGGTGGGGAGATGAATGAAAGGCTAAGTGTTAGATCTAAGTGATGTGAATGTATGCTAAGTGAAAGAAGGGGTTTTGATGCTTTGTTCATGATTGTAATAGACTTGCAGAGCTGAGTCCAAGTACTTGTGATAGATTGTGAAAGGCTTAGTGATATAACATGAGGAAGAAGGATCTAGCGAGTTGCGCAGATCTTTTTTCCTATGTGGAGTAAGGGTTTGAGTCTCTCTATTGTAATAGATTGAATGAAGGCAATAAATAAGAAGAGTTGGTGGACATAGCCCCAGGAGAGGGGTGAACCACGTAAACACCACGTTATCTTGCTTGGTGCTTTCCTGAATGTGTTTATGTCTTCTTTTCTTAGTGCTTTGAGATGATTATATAGATCTACTTATGCTCAGTTCTAATGATGTATAGAATGTTAGATCTAATGTTCATGAATATGCTCTGTGCTTGATCAGTTACATCTAACCTATTTACTTATGATAAGTGATTGTATATGGTAGATTAGTGTGGATACCGCGAGGCTCTATTTTATCAGTGAAGTAGATAATGATTTCATGTTAAGGAGTTGAAGGTGCTAATTTCTCTATTAAGTAGCACAATCACATATTTGTGTTCTAGCTAAGGTTGCAGACACTTGAGTCCTACAACCACCCTTGCCTCTACCTTGGGTGAGACTTCATCTGCTTCACAGGTGTTTCCAAAAGGGTCGATAGTTAGGGTTTTGTTGGTGCGTTGTTGTAGAGTTCAACCCTCGGTCTACCTCTGTGCCAACAACCATACTTAACATAGCACTTAGCAATTAACATTCATTAATATTTAACTCTTATCCACTTCATAGGAGAAAACCCTAATTATAGAACAATATAGTATTCAACGAGACCTAACACATCCAAGCACTTAACATATAGAAATAGATCAGATCTAACATTCATTCATATCACTAAGCACTAAGCTACTATATCAGATGCATCTAACATATATTTCTATACTAAGAGTAACTCAGATAACAACCATAATGCACAAAGCAACCACTACACATGATATATGTGGTTCACCCCCAACGTGAGGCTATGTCCACCAACTCTTCTTCTCTTTATTATCTTAGTTCAATGCAGAGAGCCATAAGACCCACTCTGAATAGGATATGAGATCTATTCACACCTTGCCAGATCCTCCTTCCCCAGGCTTGGCACAACACAAAGCCTCCTTACAATCACTTGCACTCAGCTCTGCAAGTTCTCAACACACAATATACACTTAGCCTTTACAATCACATAGACCAACTACTTACATTTCTTTCACTTAACATCATATCATCCTTAGCACCCCCCTACTTACATCGCCTAGCTTTCTATTTATACATTACAAAAGGGGTCAAGGCATGGGTAAACCCATGGGCCAACATCCCATACCTGTTATATAAACCCTAAACCCAAAAATCCTACAAAAGAGGGTGAGATCTCGTGATCTCCACTTCACCTTCAACCAGCCCATCGAAGTCCCAAAAATGGTTAAACATGACCAATGTTTCCACAAAACCTGGTCAAGGGCCAACAAACATTCAACAAAATTGCTCAAAATTTTCATCCAATAAGTTGAACAAAAAATGATTGCAACATTGGAGCCTACAGCAGAAGAGGACACATAAAGCATCGAATTTGTTGAGCTGCATGAAGAAATGGAAACCATGGAGATAAGTAGGGATATCCAATAGGCTAAGTTGGAGACAGATGGAGGAGCATACCATCCAAAAGAGCAATTAAAGGAAGCTGGAGATATTCCAACAAGAGAAATGGTAGAAGAAAAGTCGTCAAAAGGAATAACTAAGAAGTGGCTCAATGATGGGATTGCAGAACTGGAGCCTGCAAGAGAGTGGAAACTTAGGGCCATAAGGGGAAATGAATATAGGATGGGAGATCGATTAGATCTTCCCATTGATAAGTATGCAAAGGAGAAGGAAGTGTAGAAGAGTAGACTACATAAGAAGAGACAACCACTGGAGTAGATGGACAGGGTGATAGAGGAGATCAGAATCTGATGTTGAGTTCAGCAGAAGGATTCAGCAAAAGGGAGCTGAACAGAAGAGAGCATGTCATAGCAGTAGGGAAGAAACAAAATAAGAAGAAACAACATCTACAACAACATAGCTAGAGAGGAGAAAGAGGAGAACTCCAAGGAAAAGTTTGGGATCCAAGAGGATTTCAACACTGGAGAAGAGAAGTTCATGAGAAGGAGCTCATGAGTTTTCCAGTAGTGGAGTATGATGCAGGAGCATTGCTCCACCTCAACAATGTGCCATCATGCCAACATGCATACTCACAATGGAGAAAGGGAGAGGCATCGAACCTCCCATTTTTAAATTTTAAATCTGATACTATACAGATTTCGTGTTGTAAGGTTAATAAATGTCAGGCCATGCCTTTGTATAGGTAGTGGATAGGGTTTCCTTAAATGGTTACTTATAGCAGGTCCAGATCATATTCAGGTCTGGATAACCATTTATCTAATGAGCCATAGAGGTATGGTGTCGTAACTGAGACAATGATACCACTAAGGCAGTAGAGAGGATAACTCGTAGAGCCTTCTTTTGTAAAAAAAAAGGAAAACTTGAGAAAGATATCTCGGGTAGAGAGGTCTTAGAAGTGGAAATCAAGATAGAGTTAGATTAGGAGAACTTGAGAGAACTGGGACTCTATTACAGTCCATTTTTTTTAAACATCTGTATAGACACACAGAGATAATAGAAAATCAATTTTTCCTGCATATCGTGTGTTTATGTATTTGTATTCATTTTTGTGCTTGTATATGTCGTTCATGTCTTGAATGCGTGAACTGGTGAAGTATTGTATGAGTTTCAATTATTTCTCATCTTAAATTTTTTGAGTGCAAGGAGTGCACATTGTCTGGGAGGAGTGCATTGACAAGGGTGAGTTAACCTCAGGAAATCTCTGGAGGGATACCGTTGAACCTTCACCAATAGATGTGCAAGGAGTGCTTAGGAAGAACTTTGTAGTAAGTTAGGAAGGACACATAATTACTGAACACTCTATAAGGAGGATCTCTCCAAGGTGTGCATCTAGCAAGGAGAATGCCAAGAGGGCACGAAGAATTTATTTTCAAGAAATCATTTGGATCTGAGTTTGATGGAATCCCAGAAACACAACGTGTGTGCGGGAGATCGAAAACTTTGAAGGGGAAAATATCAGAAGAGATAACGGAAAGAGTGCATAGGAGAAAAAATTATTCTAAGTCCTAAATCTCAGAAGGGATAACACTTTCAAAGGTGAAGATGAGATCCAGGAATCAGATTCGTAAGAGGAGCAAAGGTTGAAACCTTTGAAGACTGACAAAATATTCTAAGACAGGAGAAATAAAAATCTCAGGAGGAGGAGCAACAACAACTGTCGGATTGGTTGTAAGGAGAATCCTGGTCCGTTGGATAAGTGCCTAGCGAACAAAGATAGCGCAGGAGAAGAGAACATATCTCATCCATTGGATCTTAGCACTGAGGGTCAAACATTGTTGGATACGGGAAGAAGTGCACGAGCTTTAACACTTTGTGTACACACAGGAGAGCAGACGTGCTAAAGAAAAAAACTCCCGAAAACCATTTGGGACCGTCCATCAATTGGAAGGAAACTTGTCGGGAATCTATTGATTTCAGATGGAAACACTCTGGGAGGAATGAGCACACAGACAAGTTGAAACTTCTGAAGCCCGAAGAGATGAAGCGTCAAAATGAATCTGGATCATTAGATTTAGAGGGAATACGTGTCCACGGGTCATGAGATCCAGAAGGAGGTGGAGGTGTAACGATGAAACACCCAAAGGCCAAAAATTCAAAGAGTCAAGAGTCGTCGATCTGTAGAGGTTACACTTTCCACTAGATCACGAGCTCCGGTGAAATTTACAATGGAGTTTCAGTTTGAGAATTGAAACTATCGAATCACGAAGCCCGAAGAGAATCTGAGCTGTAAGATCTAGAAAGGGGACACATGGCAAAATATCGTGAATTCCGGGTGAATTTAGTCTGAGAGAACATGAAGGATAAAAGTTTTACATCATTGAAGCCCAAACACCTGAAGTGAATGATAGTTCTCAATATGGAAGATGACACGTGTCACCAGATCGTGGACTTCGGAGGATTTCACTACGGGGTTTTTATGAAAAGAAGTTTCGGAAAGTTCTGAAGTGGCGAAGGCCAAAATGATTAAGTTCGTTGATCCCAAAGGAGGATAAAGATTCACCTCGTTAGATAGCTATTGAATAGTCATTGGATCAAGAGAGAACAGGTGTCAAAAGATCCAGCACTCCAGAATATTTCACTTCGAAGATTTGGGGTTGTTGAGATTTGAGAACGCTGAAGGCTGAAGTCCTGAAAATGAAAAGAGTCGTCGATGTGAAGGAGGACACACAACGCCAGATATAGGACTCCAGAGAAAAAGAAAGAAGAGGGAGAAAGGTCTAAAGAGATGAAGAGGATCTTGATCGTTGATCGAGGAGGAAACAATTTGGATCATTGATTTGGATGAGGAAGCCAAAGACCTGAAGCAGAAGAATAGTCGTTGATCGAGGAGGACATGTGGAAACAGATCGTTAACTCTAGAATATTTGAGTACGGAGGTATCGATGGTTTGAGACTTCAAAACTCCGAAGTCTGAAATCGTGAAAATATCTCGTTTGTTGATTCAGAGGAAGCAGATCTGGTCTGTAGGATTTGGAGAGGACAGATCTGAACCGTCAATCCACAGGTACCGTCAATATTGGGAGATCAGTGTAGCCAAAACCCAAAAAGTAAGTACAGATTTCCCAGCAGTTGTAAGTCCTCTTATGGCCAATGTACAAGGAGGGAGGAACTTTATAGCTAAGCTGAAGGATAAACCAAGTCATTTGCATGTTATTGCTACAGTAATATTAGACAACTTTTCTTATACTTTCATCCCTGTTTAAATATATTGCATTTGTAATAGACAACTTAGCTTATAGTTTCATCCCTGGTTTAAATATATTACAACCATCATATTGAAATCTTGCACAAAATCATGAATAAATGCCCTTCATATATTGACTTAAGTCGATTGGACGGAATCAACAATGGAGATAAGGATTTCTTCTAGAATTGTGTGTTGTTGTTAGAGTGATTGTATTTGTATGGTGAAGTGTGTCGTTGTTAGACTCACTGTATTTGTATGGTGAAGTAATAATAATATACATAAATAGGGCGTTCACTATATCTATATCAAATTTAATTTAGTTAGTTTTATGTTTTGTTGTTTTTCATTAAAATTAGTTAACATAAATTTGGAAGAAAATTAACTGAATAATATCATAAAAACCAAAACATAGAACTTTTAAATTAACATTCTATAATAGACATGGCCATTAATGATTATATGCCAATCCTGTGGTCGTTAATGATTATATGCCAATCCTGTGACGTTAGCTTTGCAAGATTGATGTGCAGGAGAAAGGAGATGCACGTTGGCATATTAATCCTATTATTATGTTTTAATAAATCTATTATTATATTTTAGTAAATCTCTCGTTAACCTGTTTTTAATGGTTTTGTGGTGGAAAATTTAAAAAATAAAATAGAATTTTCAAAACATCCTTATTAAATATGATGAATATATAAAGGAAAGTTTTTTAGTTTTACATAAGTGGACGAAATTGTACAACTCTTTGGTTTACTATTTCTCTTATAACTTACTCAAAAACATAAATTTGGAAAGTCAATGGATTGAAAAGAAACATATGTACATTGTCACAAAAAGTTTATAACACTAAAATTATTTATGGGTTATAAAGACTTTAAACAATTTATATTTATTATTGTTAAAATTTTATAATTTTTAATACTTAAAATCTTATCATACATACAGGCATTTGAGTATAAATTTCAATTGCCATGTAAATTGTAATTATATTGTCTAGGAAAGAATTATTATTTGTTGCAGATTCTATTTAGGTTTGGGAAATAGATGTTGAAATAGATGGCAAAATATAAGCATAAATTACATAAGTTTAGCAAAGATAGACTTCTTATTATGCTTCTAGACTGAGTAGAAACTACCACAAGCTCAAATGAGGGTGGGATAGAGACTTCAAATGATACTTAGTTTATGTTATGAAACAAATATAACCAATTCTCTATTTCCATGTCTAAATTAAGTAAAAGAATGAAAAAATGAAAAGCCTCTTCATGGGTAAACCTCATATTATAATATATCAAATGTATATGATAATATGATCATTCAAATGAGTCTCCTTGATTTATACACAGGGAATACAAAGCTATAAAGAAATGATAATAAACTAACATAACTATGGTTAATATAATATTAATAATGAATAAGGGTTTTGGTTAGGGCCTTAACAAGCTCCTCTCATTCAAACAAGCATTTCCCTCAATGATAATCAAATTTGGATGTTTTTATATGAGTGAATCATATTTCAAAGTCACATTCTTTGTTAGGGGGTTCTTCCACTTTATGAGGTACTCAATAATTACTCAAGTCCTTAGTTACCAGATACGCGTTTCAATGGTTGTTTTAACTTCTACTATGATTTTTTTCTTTCCAACCTAAATTGGGATCTTGTCACCAACTACCTTATTTTAATAAGAAACATGAAAGATAAAATGTACACATGAAAAGGGAAGCAACTCAAATCTATTACCCATAGTACCAATAGTCAACAACACCTTGTAAGAACTATAGTACTTGGGTGTTAATTTTTGGTCCTCCTTTTGTTTCTTGAGGGAGGTCTCTTTCTATGTTTGTAGCCTCAAAATAACCTAATCTCCCTCTTCAAAGTGTATTGCACTATGATATTGATCTACTTATTTTTTTGTCCTATTTTTTTCTATAGCCAAGTTGTCCTTCGATACTTAGAGAACCTCATGTTGGTTTGGATGTGATATTTCATAGCTTAAACTTTAGGTTTCCCTCTCAAGGGTGACTTGATGGATGGAGGTTGATACCCATAGAGTGCCATACACTTGGAAAATTCAGAGGAATTGTGGAAGACAATAGTGTACCAACATTCTCCCAAAGGCAATAATTTATCCCATTGTCAATATTTATAACATGTAAAGAAAGGAAGATAACCTTTTCGACATTTATGCATCATCTCAATTTTCCCATTATATTGGGAATGGTAAGAGGATATGTGAGCTAGATAAGAACCCAATCAAGAAAATAAGTCAGCCCAAAACTTATTAGTGGAGATTGGATCTATGTCACTTACAATAAAATACGTATTCCATTAAATGTGGAATTAAACATTCTCTATTGAATTTATTGTTGATACTGAGAGCGGGGTGAATTAGTATCAAGTACAATTTAAAAACCTTTTCAACTTATACTTAAACCATTCAATTATATCCAATGATCAATGAACAATAGTATAAGAGTTACACCAATACACAACAATACACCATGCACAATATATAAGAAATAATCAATAGTTATTGTTCAAGGGAAGTAATGACTTCCAAAGGTAGATACAACTTCCAAATGTAAAGGGAAGGATAAACCTCCAAGAGGAAGATACAATCCTCCAATATCAAGAGAGATTTGAACTCTCCATCCTTTCCCCTTCCTTCCACCCAAGAATATACGAGAGATAATACAACTTTACATTAAATCATCACCATCAACCAATCATCACATAGAACCTGATAATGTTTCCTGAGAGTTATTCAATTTCTACAATTCTTCAACTCTTGGAGTACTCTGATCCTATAGATAATATTACTCGATGTATTCTTTGAAACTCCTCCAAATTTCACTCCTTGAATCCTCCCCAAAAAGAAGTTATAGAAAGAATGGTAGACCTTGTTCAATTCTGGTTTATTCATAAGACCGAACTTGTATAGATTGCCCTGTGATCCATATTGAACATCCAATTCTAAAAATCGCACACAAGAAACTATAGTCTGTAATATTTCCAATGAAATTTGTCCCACATCATTTGGATTCTTGATGAAGATGTTATGACTATTTTACATGGAACACCTATTTATTGACTAGCTTCAGGACTGGTCACAAACCCTATATTCCACAGAGTGTATCTCCATAATTATAGTGAATCAAGAGCTAAATCTTTACCACATGTACCTTGATATGTCTTCTCAATACCATAGCAATTTCACCATCTGAATCGTTCTAGAAAAAAAATTATAACAAAAATGGTAAGATGACCTAAAAATAACATACCTTAGAACACATCACCAAAAGACTTCATCCTCCCTTGAAATCCGGCCTTCTTTACTTCTGATTTCCTCTAAAATTCGACTTGTGTATCAGATGAATGTATCATGATATTTATTTATACCATTTATGTCACTTCCTTTTAACATTAGGGCTGACCTGACTATTTCTTATTTTGTAATTCTTTTCTTTAATTATCTTCAGGGCCTACATATACTTCCTTCTTCAATTCACTTTGTCATCTTCAAAAATTCATTTCTCCTCAACCATGAGGCTCCACGTGACGTTCCACATACCCCCAAAAACAACAGGATGTATAGTATCCATCGATGGGTATTGTATCTACATGTGCATTTTCCTTCATGTCCAAATACCTTCATCAATATTGCGGTCCAAAACCCATGACTATGGTTGACATCAATGACAACAACCAATCTTCCAACAATCTCCCCCTTCGTATTGATGGTAACACTCGTGCTCCCCCTATCATCATGATCCCAATTTCTCTCCCCCTTTGACATCAATGGAAAAGGGTAGGGCTTCTCCCCCTGAGTTTAATGGCAAAAGGTAACTCTCTTATTTGGGGTTGCTCCCCCTGAACATATGGCACTCATTAATACTTCATCCTTATTTTTTGTCTTTGGGACTTTTTCTTCCTTGGAATCATTTTGTGTGGATTCTGTCTT
Source organism: Picea sitchensis (assembly GCA_010110895.2). Classification (NCBI taxonomy): domain Eukaryota; kingdom Viridiplantae; phylum Streptophyta; class Pinopsida; order Pinales; family Pinaceae; genus Picea; species Picea sitchensis. The sequence goes on along the minus strand of SNQJ01S0026212.1, from coordinate 197,235 downwards.
CTCTCTCTTCTTCATGTTCAGGATCTATATGTTGTTCGATCTTCTTGATTCAGTTGC
>SNQJ01S0026212.1:130596-182253 GCA_010110895.2 Picea sitchensis | reverse complement strand
CACCTTAGGAAGGCATGAGTTAGTTCAGGATGTGTATGTGATGGATCTTCCCGATACCGACATCATCCTAGGGGTGAAATGGCTCAGCAGTTTAAGTCCCGTCACCACCAATTACAAGACCATGGAAATGTCCTTTGTAGAGGAAGGAGGACAAAAGGTTGTGCTCAGAGGCATGATAGGTAACTCCGCCAGAGTGGTCACGGCCAGGAGTATGGAAGCCATCTTCAGAAGGGAAGAAATTGTATACGCCGCATAATGTAGAGTCTCAACACGGGTGGACAAGAAGGGAAAGGTGCATTATGCTCCAAAGATTAAAAAGATCCTTGACAGGCACCATAAGCTATTTGGGCCAATTCCTCTGGGTGTGCCCCAGACAAGGGGTTCAAGCACATCATTGATCTAGAAGCAGGGGCTATACCAGTTATCACCACACCCTATAGGCATCCCAAGAAGTATAAAGATGAGATAGAGAAGTCCATCAAAGAGCTTCTAGACATGGGACACATCAGGCCGAGTTCAAGCCCGTTCTCTTCTTCAGTAGTCTTAGTTAAGAAAAAGGATGGAATGATGAGAATGTTCATTGACTTTCAGGATTTGAATAAAAATATGATCAAAAACAGGTACCCCATACCTAGGATTGATGAGTTGTTGGATGAGCTGCATGGAGCTATCTATTTCACAAAAAATGATCTCCGTTCAGGCTACCATCAAATCAAGATGAGGGAGGAGGACATCTCAAAAACAACCTTTAGGTGTCACTATGGCCATTATGATTTTTTGGTAATGCCCTTTGGGTTAACCAATGCCCCAACCATATTCCATTCCTTCATGAACCATGTGTTCAACAAACAATCGAGGAAACACGTGTTGGTATTCTTTGATGACTTACTCATTTACAACAAAACCTGGGAGGAACACCTTCGACATGTGGACCAAATCCTGTCAATCATGGAGGAACAATCATTATATGCCAAGGAGTCCAAGTGTGAGTTTGGGATGCAATGGTACTCTACTTGGGACACATCATAGGGGAAAAAGGAGTACAGGTACACTAGGAGAAAATAAAAGCCATTAGGGAATGGCCTACTCTGAAGACACTCATGAAACTGAGGGGATTCTTGGGCCTATGCACATACTACAAGAAATTTGTTAAAGGGTTCTCTTAACTATGCACACCCTTGACTGACCTGACCAAAAAGGAGTCCTTCAAAAGGAGTGACGAGGCCTAAGCCACGATGGAGAAAATGAAATAAGTCATGAGTACCTGTCTAGTTCTAGGTCTCCCAGATTTCGGCATACCCTTCACCTTGGAGTGTGATGCATCGGGGGAAGGTATAGGGGCCGTGTTGATGCAGAATAGGCACCCCATTTTCTATGAAAGTTGGAAACTCAGGGGTCCTAAACTACTTTACAACATTTACGAAAAAGAAATGTTGGCTATCATGCATGCACTAGCCAAGTTCAGGAAATATTTGGTAGGTGCAAGGTTTGTGGTCAAATCAGACCATAACAATCTTAAATATCTACGGGAGTAGAAGGATTTGAATGAAAGACAACATAATTGGGTAAGAAAAATATAGGCCTATGACTTTGACATTGAATTTGTCAAGGGGAAGAACAACGCATTAGCCGATGCATTATCCAGGAGGCCATCCATTTTTTCCATGTCCGGTATGTCAGTTGACTGGAAGGATCACTTGATAGTGGAATATGAAAAGGATCAGTTCACTTGTCAACTATTGGACAGACAAATACAAGATGACAACTTCAGGGTCATAAAGGACCTCATCTATTACAAAGGCCGAATCTTCTTAGTTCCTGGATCAAATCTCAAAGCTAAGATCCTGCATGTGTGTCATAACTCACCAGTAGTAGGACATCAGGGCATCAGTAAGACATACAGGTAGGTGAGAGAGAGGTTTGCATGGAAAGGCCTCAAGGAGGATGTGATTAATCATGTCAAAGAGTGCACCACATGCCAAGAAAACAAGGATGAGAACACGCACCCTGCAGGACTGTTGCAACCCCTACCCATTCCAGAACACAAGTGGGAAAGTATATCCATGGATTTCATCACTGGTTTGCCCCAAGCACAGGGGAAGGATTGCATTTTCATGGTGGTAGATAGGTTGATGAAGTTTTCACACTTCTTTTCCATAGCCACAGACTTCAGCGCAACACAGGTGGCCAAATTATTTTTCAGAGAGGTGTTCAAACTACACAGCCTACCCAAGACCATTATCAGTGACAGGGACAATACATTCATGAGTATGTTTTGGCAAGAGTTGTTCATATTAGTAGGTACGACATTGACTCCTAGTACTAGTTATCATCCTCAGACAGACAGTCAAACTGAAATAGTCAACAAATGGGTGGAAGGCTACCTCAGAAATTACATAGCAGAACAACAGAAAGCATGGGTCAGATGGTTGCACTTGGGAGAATATTGCTACAACACCACCCATCATGTATCCATAGGCATGAAACCCTTCAGGGATTTATATATCTATGATCCCCTTTTCTTTTGTTGGCATCCAATTTACTTTTTTCTATTATCCTATAAGCTGCCTACACCCATGTCTTGTAAACATCAAGTTTTTCGTTGCATTTTTCAAATAGATGACACTTTCATTTCTTGCGACATTTGCACTTTTGTCTTCGCTAAGTTTTCACGACTGTAAGCGTGAAAACTTCCCCTTTAGAAGTTGTTTTTCACTCATCATCTGAACTGTCAATATCTTTTGTGTCATTATACCTATTGCGCTTACCTTTTATTGACCATTACATGACTGGCAATATCCTTTGATTGGTTCTCATACTTCGATTGATTGTATTACTTGATTTTATTGAGTTTGTAAGGCATTGAGCATATGGATTTACACTTTTTATGACTTGCCTAATCATTGATTCTATGAAAATGCATAAGGGTTTTGATTAAATCTTTTATATATATATATGATATAATCCTTATGTTAATATTTTTATAAATTTTGGCTTGTCAACTATATGAATATCGTTTGGCACCTTGGTTAAACTTTTGATTATATACATCGGCGCATATTTGATCTTGGGTTTTGATTTATATGTTGGATTTGTAAACGTTATGGTATAACACTTGCGCGCATTGGTTTACACATTGCATTTCATTGGTTGTACACATGAATTAATGGTTGAACTATTATTATGGAGTAAACAACTATGAAATTTGGCGGTTGTACTTGGATAATGAATTTTATGCATGGAAGACTCCACCACCTTCGCATGCTCGCACTAATGCTTACCCCTTTTGCTCGTTCATTGTTGTTGATTTGGGTAGCTCTGCCCCTGTATGCGTTGGTGAACTCAAACCCTTCCCTTACCATGCATTTAGCTCCATGGCCCCAGTCGTGCGAGTCGAACCCAATGGAAACCAGGCCCTGTTGATGTTTGACAATGCCTGCCAAGATTTGGCAGACAGTGGATGGCTTACCTTCATGAAATGTTTTGAGGGTTTTAACCTTTGTGTAGCATGACAGTTTTCCATGACCTTCGATGGCTGTCGAGCCAAGGTAGGCGATATACAGTTAGATATTGATGAATAGTTCATCATCTCGGCTACGGGGTTAGCTACTTCGGGGCAGCGTTGGTTTAAGAATTGCAAGGTCGAGGAAGTGTCGTGGACACTTCTATTTCAATCTCGCAAAATCACCTCCTGTGACAGAGGTATGCCCGTATCTATGCTCAAACAGGGATGGCACGATTTATTGATGATAATCAAGTAGTTTGTGACCTGCGAAGGTCGATACGGACTTGTGTTCCTCCACCACCTGCGTTTGCTTATGGTTTTTATGGGATACTCTCTCAACATGCCCTATTATTTGCATCGTATCCTGTTTAAAATGTCAAAGAAGTACAAAAGACACGAGGCTGACAGTAGCTTGTTTCATTATGGGCTTGTTAAGCTTATCGTTGTCTATCATTTGAGTCTGCATGGGGATAGTTGGAGCAATTTCATTGCTCGAAATGGTTTCGAGGATCTGAACCCTACACAGGTTGAAAAACCTGTGGTGACTGAGGTCAAGACTGTACCCCCAGTTCCCTACCATGTCCTTTTGCCTAAACCCTCGGCTGACCTTCCTATCGACTTACCCCACATTGTGACTAAGAGTGTTGAGACTGTTAAGCCTATGAGAAAAAATTCCAAGGAAAACCTCGCTGCAAATGGTAAAGGGAAAAAGAATGCATGTTTGATTTCACGGATGGCAAGGAACAAGCCAAAACCCCCTATTGAGCCAAACCCTATTGTCTTGAGTGAGGACTCCGATTCGGAAGTGGAACATTTTTTAGCTAGTGAATACCCCTATTTGTAAGGTTTGTGTGCCGAACCCTGATATGATTTTGTATCAAACCTACCCCCCTGCCTAAAGGACGATCCTAACTACCCGGGTATTGAATTGCCTCGTGAAACCCCTGGTCAGTTGTCCAAACCCTCGCCCGCTCTGTTTAAACCCGCACAGTCACCCTGTGATCAATGCAATTCATGGTTAGAGAGATATTATATTGATGTTCCTATACTCTAGTCAGAGATTTAGTCATTGGAGGACCAGATTGTAGTGCTAACCAGTCAAAAGGCCAAGCTCCAAACAACAGATAAAAAACAAAAGACAACTGGCTCTATCCTGTTCAAAAACGTGGAATCAGCCACGACTGTTGTAAATTCCAAGCTGGTATAAGCAAGCAACCTTGTCGCTACACAGGTATGGTTTTGACATTGCTTTCTTTTGTAAATAATCTAGGTTGTTATAATTCTTTCAATTCAGTTTTTAAACAGTTCTGTTCACACCTTGAATGGCTTTGTTATATTGCGTACATTCTATATATAGTTGTGCTTTTAATAAAAGAGAAATTTCGATTCGATATACGATCTGATTATTCCTAGTATAGAAATCAATAGATTTTGATTGGATTTGAGTGATCTTTGCTTGAATTTGGTTGATTGGCTTGCCTCATTAAGGTGACAAAATTAATAGTTTGCCTTCAAATGAATTGGTTTGTATCATGCTCAGATTCGATTTGGTTAAGATCCATATGCTATGGTTGGTTAACGGTTTGATTAAGTTTGATTATTACGATTTTTCTCGGATTCGATTTCATTATCATTGGTATGCTATGACTGGTAAATGTTTTTGGGAAGAAACTTGTTACAATGTTGTGTCGTGTGATGTTATATCTTTGACTATTTCCAAGTTAAGGATAATGACTCTGTCTCTTTGATGAAAACATTACGCTCAATTAACATTTGCGCCCGAATCGGGAATGAATCCAAATCGAAACAACTGTGTGAAAATCTTAGCTAATCAATTTGCTTTTGTTCTGATTTGGCAAGTTTGTCCTATGAGTCGAGTTCAGATTATAATTGATGCTCTGTATTTTAAATTTGTGAAATGAATTGGTCAAACCCTGATATGATTCGTTTGATTGAAATGATTTTGATCAAAATTAATCGATCCTGTTTCCTTACTGTGCAATGATCAACGATCGAAATCTATAACAAACCCTATTTGATTGATCCTGTCATGATTTTGTTATGAGTCAATTATCGTTTGGATTCATTCATAGCCTAAATCGCTTGCTATACGGTTATCGTGATAATCCTGTTTGATTCACAAGTGTAACGATGTGTTTGCGATTTGTTTTATTTTCAATTGAATATCAAAAACGATCTCACAACAGATGGTTTCGGTTTCTTGAGAAATGATTTCGATTCTGTTTCATATGATTTCATTTACCCGATTTATGACTATAATCGAAACAGAGTATTCCTATCTCTGCACTCAGTTAATGATGTGGATCCTGTTTGAGTTCATAATAGAATATAGATTTCAATTTATGATTCATTCTCAAATGATTATTGGATGTCAATTCAATGGAATTTCTTAAAAGATTTGATTTAATTTCAATTCTGATTCTGTATCTTATTTTAGACTAGCTACAGAATCAGATGATTTTGTAGCTAAGTCTATAGAATTAGATTTTATTGTTTTATTAATACAATATCTCTCTAACTTGTCTATTTCTGACCTGTTTCAGGTGAATTCGAATTGCATGGGATTTGATGGACATTTTAGAGGATATTTAGATGCTTTAGTTTCATTTTAGTTTCCTAGTTTAGTTGATCTTAGGAATATCTTCCCAGATTATGTAAACAGTTTGATAACCTCCACAGGGAGGTTTTACCCTGTGGAAAAACTTATAAATACTCATTATTTTTTTAATAACATCATCTTCATTCATGGGAGAACAAGGATATGGAATTTTAATACAGACTGAGACAAAGATTGATGTTCTGTTACAGCTTTAGCTTTTCATAATATTAATGTTTTGTTTCATGTTTATGTGTATCAATTTGCATCTAGTTAATGACTACTTTAGCTATCTTAGTCTTTTGCAAATGATAAAATTCAATTAATATAATCCATATCTGATTTCTTCCAGTATTTAAAAAACATACCAATTACTTGATTCAGTTTGTGAATGACAGATTTCTCTTCTTCATTAATTGGATTGTTAAGTATAAGTTTTTGCATAACAGGTTTACCTTATTGCAGAGATTTATAAATCATATAATTGTTATGATTTTTTTTATGTCTTGTTTGTCCTGTAAATAAACTCAAAGAGCATTGCAGCTATCGTTTACGAGAAGCTTCTGGATCATCCGGTGCGAGTTTCCTTCCTTTGACCAGCTTCGAAGTCATCATACGCAGGACAAATCTGGAGCATTTCCAGGTTTGTTTGTTATTTGTTTAGTATATTTGTTAGTATTTTAGTTAGATGTATGTGTAGTTAGTATATTAGATTGTTTAATTTCAGTAAGTTTTATTTCTTGTTCACAAAATCAAAAAATCAACAAAAATATATTTCTCTGTCTTAGGGCAGAAAGCAAATGAGTTTTCCAGGTTTTATTTAAATCTGTATTTTGTAGATATTGTATATTTTGTGAATAAGTTATATTTCAGGTAGTAGTTAGTATAGTATTAGTTAGTAGTTTGTATATATAGATAGTAGATTAGTTAGTTTGTTTAATAGTTAGTTTAGATTAGATTAGTTCATTAGTTTGTTTTATTTATTGTTAGTTAGTTTAGTTTGTTTTATTTAGTTTTAGTTAGTTTAGTTTTTAGTTAGTTTAGTTTTAGTTAGATTAGTTAGTTTTCTCTTTGGTTTTCCTAGGACCTTAGATCATCTAATGGAGCTGCTAAAATCGTCATGGTGGTTCATCCCAAACGGCTTGGGTTATTAGACAACCCCGAACCGATTCCACTGTCTCAGTTGACGGACGGTCAATTTCGCCCGTCAACACCTTTGTGGAGATTACCTTTGGGGATAGCAGGGCACCCATGGTGCAGGATTGGGTACAACAAAGCCAATACATCTCAGGGAATTGAAGGATCATCTACAGAGGGCACAAAATTAGCAGAAGGTCCAAGCAGACAAGCACAAAGTTGACCGGACTTTTGAGGTTGGTGATTTAGTCTACTTGAGGCCGCAACCATACAGGCAGGCTTCCATTAAAAGAAGCGGAGTGAAGAAACTGAAGCCACGTTTCTTTGGACCCTACAGAGTCAGTAGGAATATAGGAGTCATAGATTACGAGCTGGAGCTTCCACAGGGTAGCAGAATTCACAATGTTTTTCATGTCTCATGCCTTAAGAAAGCCCTCAATCAACACATCAGTCCTATTGAGGTATTACCCCCCATGGATGAGGATGGATAGCTAGTTTTGATTCCGGAGGAGGTATTAGAATTTTGAGAGAAGAGGCTTAGAAACCGAAGCATCAAGGAGTACCTGATAAAGTGGAAGGATTTACCCATTGAGGATGCCACTTGGGAGCAAGAAAATGTGGTAAGAGAAGCAGGTTTGGAATTGCTTGAGGACAAGCAATTTCAACCAGGGGAGACTGTAATGTCCCCCACCTCTTAGAGAGGTGATGTGGAGACTCAGTGGCCTGGGCACCCCCACTAGGTCATAGTCTTACACTGAATGGGGAAGTCAAGGAGGCTAAAGTTATATTTTTAAGTTGACTTAAGAAAGGAAAAGGGATTAAGGGTAAAAGATAACTCAACGGAAGAATAGAAGATTAACCTTGGGAGTTAACCTAACTCAGTAGAGAATTAGAAGGAAAAAGTATAAGTAAGAGGCTGGGGCGCACCTATTAGGCATTCTGGTTTTGGATTAGCATTTGCTATTGCTCTTGAGCATTCAGTTTGGGGGTTTTGTTGTACAAACCCTTGTGAGAAAATCAATGGTGAAATATCCACTCACCTTGTTCCGCAGCTTGGTCTCAGGGATGAAAGACTCCTCCACACCATTCTAGTCTCAACCCATCTCCATCTAGCACTTCATAAGGTAGCAGGCCATACTGTTCTTGTGTTTCCAGCAAGGGCGCACCATCATCTAGAGGGAGGTTTGATCTAGCTTATCCTGAGGGCCTGGGGCCATTCCGACAGTTGGGTTTTGTTTGTAGGGGTAGGACCATCAGTTTGAGGGATTTTCTGGAGGGTTATCATCATTCTACATTTGTTTGTAGATTGGGACATCTTGGAGCCATAGGGGACATCCTGTGATTTAGTAAAACTCAGATCTAGGGAGATCTACTTGAGATATGAGTCTGAAACTTCTCCCATGAGATTCTCATAGCCCGATCTATATTCTTGGAGAGTTTCAGAGAATTTGGAGGCTTCCTTCATCAGGGCCGAACCAGCTAGGGTTTCAGTCATCTAGTGGGGCACACCATCCAGTGGAGGAATTCAGATCTACAGGATTTGAGAGTTGATTTGGGAATTTGGACATCTGGGTTGTCCTTACAGTTGCTCGATCCATCATTTGGCATATTTATCAGGATGATTAGACACTTTTGGTAGCAGGGATGAATTATTGAGGATTTCAGCATTCTAGTAGGGCATGGCACTTTCCATCTTGGAGGTTGAGCATTAGTACGGCTCATATCTACTTGATTCGGTCTTCATTGTATATACAACCTTTGGAGGCTTATTTTTTATTGTCAAGAGCATTTTGTAGTAGCTCATATCTATTTCTTGTACGCCCATCTAAGGTATATGCCATAATGGCCATCTATTGTATTGATCTTACATTGCTCATAATAAAAAGGTCAGATCTTTGCTTGTGCTTCTAGATCTTGAATATATTGTGATATTTATGTGTTGATGAATCTTGTATGCACTTAATAACTCAATAAATACCTGCACATTAATAGATCAGTAGTAGTTAGTGATTCCAAGAAAGAATTTGGCTTGGGATCATTACATTATCACTTGGGAGTCATTAATTGTTGCAGGACATTTTGAATGCATTCTCATATTTTTTGTGTGTGTTGAAGAAAATGTCACTTGTTTGTTTCTCAATGTTGTCATGGTCTTTAACCAACTCTCTAAGTATTCTGATCTTGTATTTCCAACATGTTTTTATTCTGAGCAATCTTTGATCTTATGAAAGTAATATTTTGTTATTTCAATAAGGGTTAGGGTTTTGATTTTGGCTTCAAAGAATTTGAAATAATTATTGTTGAATTTGATCTATTTGTAGGTGAGGTTTATGTTGGGGATGATAGTAGGGTTGGCGTTGATAGTTAGGTTGATTGTGGGGTTAATGTTGGGTTGATGGTTAGGTTGAATGTGGCTTTGAAAACTGTGGTTTAGATTAAGGATTTATAGGGTATGGATAGTGAGAATTGTTGGGGCATGATTGTGGCCGATGTTGAGGATTTCTAAGGCACACATATTAAGGATTTTCATGGTATGAATGTGGCCTATATTGAGTATATATAGAGTACGAGCGTGACTTCAATTGAGGATGGCAACAACAATTTTTGATGTGTTTATTTTTTGTATGATTACAATATGATGGATGTAATATATTTAAACAAGGGATTAAAGCAAGGTATTTTTTAAGGATTCAAATATTATACCTATGTATATTATTATAGGTGACTATTTTGGTTTGAAAAATCATATATTAAAATAATATTACAATAACCCGTAAAGTCTACTAAGGTATACATACCCTACCTCCTCTGGATTTGAACTTGTGACCTCTTAGGATGAAACATGCATATAGATATGTAGGAGAATATTCAATTAAAAATATATAATTTACTATTAAAAATTGTAAATGGTTGGCCAATATTATCAATTTGATAATATTTATGTAAAAAATAGGGGAACATTTAACCAAATTGGTGAATCGTTTTTTTCAACAAATGGCCAAAAAATAGAAAATTGGCAAAATTCCACCCCTAAAAAATACCTTGGATGAAAGTATGAGCTAATTTGTCTATTATTGAAGCTACAAATACATAAACAAAAACATGCAAATGACCTTCTATATCCCTTTCCATGGCTATGTGGTTCCTCCCTCCTTGCAAATTCTTATGATGTTGTTGGCCATTAGAGGATTTATAGTTGCTAGGAAATATGTACTTACTTTGATTTTGGGTTTCCACTACATTGATATAGTAATATTGGATGGTACACTTGGTATCACTAACTTGAAACTTAATTCCTTCAATGCTGATAAGACTTTGAATTATGTTAAAACGCACCTTCACTTCAACTCAATCAACTAAAATGCATCAATGCATATCAATACGTAACGTGGACATAGATAATATGATCAAATAATTGATAAATCCATCAAGGAATATAAGTGCGTATGGTGGACATATATAATATGATCAAATCATTAATAACTACATGAATTCATGTCAATACATAGCATGGACATATAATATGATCAAATCAATGATAACTCATGGATTAGAATGCCTTAATAGTTGTAACACCAAATACACAAACATACCTACAACTTATAACACCATACCAACATGATCCCTCAGACTACTAAGTTTTCACAACTTATGACATTACAGAAAGTAAAAACTTAACATTAGTATACCGTAGGATGGGAATACTCAACCAGAGCCCAAATTTGGTAAGCAAGAGGTGGTAAATAAAATGGCATAGCCTTTGTTATATAGGAACGAGTAGAATCCAAAATTGGATTTGAAAACAATATAGACTCCCAACCAGGTGTTGGTATTCCATTTTCACACTATTTTGATTGCTAACTAGTTCTCTTTGTTACCTTATCCTTCATATTTTTGACCCAACTAACCTTCTTTTTCCACTTTTTCTATGTATCATGCATGGTATATATAATAAAGAGAATTGATGTAAATATATATTTTTTTAGTGTTTTCCTACCTATTTGATAGTCTAAGTAACATTAAGAGATTATTAAAAAATCATTGAATGTTTCCTGTTACAAGAGGTTTAAGAACCAATAACAATTGATGGAAATCCTAGCAACATAATGCACAAATAAAATTCGATAGATGGAGGATGTTTTAGGTGTTAAGGGGATGCTTGAACATCAACCAAATGTCAAGAAAGTCAAATGGTGGCATCAAGAAGAAAGTTTCAAATCAAAATTCAACACAACAATCAACATGTGTTTTGGGTAATGGATGATAGAAAGATGGTGAGATTTCATTAGTACGAGGTTAAAATATTGTGTGATATCAACCAATTCCATGCATTATCACATCATTAAATAGTTGACATGAATCATGATTGAAGATGGTGAGATCCAGCAAAAGTATTTCAAAATGAAGTAGAGTCATATCGAAAAACTCATGACCAAAGAATATTATCTAGACTAATGACATTTGTTGAATGTAAAATATTTGATTCGGTACATTCTAGAAGCCACAAATTGCGAGTGATAAATTGATGTAATATATTTTGAGACTGTGATCTAATTCTTAGAACTTTGTATACTATAAATATGTCAATAAACAAAAAATTTAGAGTTAAAAAAGAAAACACATTATTATGCAAGTGTGGGCTGTAATTTTCTATTAGAGCCAATTTCTAGCTCTAATAGAAGATGTTTTGATTGAGATCTTAGTGTTCCCTTAATTGATTGAGTCTGTAATTACTTTCCAGTAGCATATTTTAGAATAGGTAGGATCATTGTTTTGTTATATTGTTGTTTAGTTCATTAGATTTCTCTCTATTTTCTATTTGAATTTTTTCTTTCTATGCTTTGTGTGTTAGAATTTATCTTTACTACAACATGCATATTTCGATTTCATTCAATATTTACAATATAAACACTCACTTATTGAACCATAATCAAACCTCTCACAATAGGTTATCGTTACAAGAAATTCTCAATCTTGTGATTAGACATATAATTGTGACCAACATTTTCAACACTTGTGACTTCATTAGATGATAGTCCAAAGTTGAATGTATTTTATAAACCAATTTGAAAGGGTTATTTCTTAAATTTTGAACAAATTCCTTTTTATGATCAGTGTTTGTCTCTTTTTTTTTACTTTAATAAAATAGTTTAAGTGTTTGAGATAAGTTTATTTTCCTTAATTAGACACTACAAAGAAATTAAAACTACATATATTTTTCATAGAAATTCAAAAGTGCACAATAAATCTCGGTTGATGAATAAATTAAACATAGTTTATGCCTATTTTCTTTGTAACAAAAGTAATACATATAAATTGACTATCATTTGTTTCATCGTTGTTGGGGAAGTGCTGAAAAGAATTGCGAACTTTGTAGTATTAGCTTAAAAATAATATTATAGATGCATATAAGGATGGATTCATGGGAATAGAGACGGTAAGCCAAAAATATGAACTCACTATAGAAGTTATATGGTGTAAAATCCTTGATCCATTCACTATAAATATTTTATGGCAAGTCTCTATTCCATTGAATTCAAATCGGGATAGTATATGGTGCATGAATAGATGGATAGATCCTAGAGGTATATTTACTCGTGGAACAGGTATAACCACTCCATATATTTCAACCAGTAGTGTAGTAAGATCCACCCCATCCAGTAATCCATCGACAGTTATATTTGGAAGAGGAGAACAACCAAGCAAAGTTGTGAGGTCTCAAGTGAAAGGAAAAGCCAAAGAAAATATTTCAAAAGGGAAAGCTCCTGAAACAAGAGAAACAATAGAATCTATATTATTTCCACATGATACAAAAGAGAAAGAATTAATTAGTAGCCAAGAGGAACAATTGGAAATATCAGTTGTAGTAAATCCTACAGAAGAACCAAAATATTCTATTTCATATGGAGAATTTGTAATTTTCAAGGAGGACAATATGTTGGATGGTGAAGGGGGAGTATGAGAAGGAGAATCAAATGTGGAATACGAGTTTGGATTTACTCTTTTGGATCCTGTTGAAGGGAGTAAATGACACATCGTCAACTGGAAGGTTAGATCCAAACCAGGGTTGTCTAATTAACCGAAGTTGTTTGGTATGATCTGACCCAACGGGTTTAATGGCTTCGTTAGCCAAATACAGTCATAAAAATACTAAATGAAATGAACTAATCTAAAGCTATGATTCTAACAAATCATATATTACTTACTAATGTTTATTAAAAAAGAAACATGAATATACAAATGATTATAAACAATCTGTATATAGTTTACAAGGTTTACTTGAAATCTTGCGAAAATAAATGTTCATAATAATGTTTCAAAATAAGATAAGGTAAGAACATAAATATTTTTGTTTTTTTTATTGTTTAAAGATTTTAAACTAATAAATACCAAGAAAATACAATTGAAACAATGACACAAAAATAGTCAAAGCTAATTAGTGCAATCATCATCTCATTCATATATAAACAAATCTGAACAAAATAAAGCAATGCACCTACTAACCTCTCACTGATCAATAGTACCAAGATAAATTCATCTCTCTGTATTGTATGATCTCCTCTTAACCTGTGTCAAGTGTAAACGTATGAAAAAAGCAAGCATAATACTTCTTGAAGAAATTCAAGGAAGTGTTTCATATTCTGGAGCGAGTTTATAATGATAGAAAGACAAATAAATATATATCTTATGACCTTGAAATGCCCAATAACTGAAAATGAAATAAATTTCAATTATCAGGAATTGTGCTACCAGCTATCTAGCATCAGATGTAAACTCAAAATACTTGAATAGATGATCAGTCACAGATATAAAATAAACCAAAAGATAATGAATAACATAAAGAAAATCATGATATAAAATATTATGTACAGAACTAACTAAAGCTAATTTGAAACACTGCAAAGTCTAAACAGGATGAAAGCCAAAGAGTAAATTGATTTCTCATATAATTTCAACAAAATATATTCATCATATGGTCCAGGAAGAATTTTTGGGATAATAGACTCTTAAATATTGAAAACATTAATATATTAATGATAGAAATTAACCATGTATTGATAAAATAGACTAAAGATAATTTAAATCAATGCATAATCAATTCTTCAAAGAATATGAAGATATTATAATGAAAATTAAACCATTTTACTCATAGGAAAAAAGTCATTAAGCAACCTGAAATTCCATATTCTTCTTTGAAAATACTTGTCCATTCTCCCAAAGATTCCAACCATCCGTTACTCCATTTGAAAATAAAAAAGGTTACAAAATAAATAATAGACAAAAGAGAAAGAATAAAAATCCTCCTCTCAATTTCTTCGATCTCTCACTCTGAACTTTCTCATATATTTATAAAATGAATGAGCAGTCTGGGTGTCACTAATAATTTTCACCACCTGAAATTTTCCTCGTAAAGAGACACCAATATCTCTCAAACCATGCATTGTTTTGAGAAAATTCCCATGTGTAAGCTTACTCTGTCCATTTTGGAAATGAGTTTTCAATTGTTTCTTCAGATTCCTCACGGTTTGGCTGAAATAAGTCCCGCAAAATTGTCTGTCTATTCTTGACACATTCCAACTTTTATCTATTGTTGCTCATAAATTTATTTGAAACAATCTAATGGTATTTTTGGATCAATCATGTTGAATGTATTTAAATAATAAAATCAATCCATGATCAGATCGGTACCAAATAACTGATAATAGAAATGTGTGAAACAAAAAAAAAACTAAATTAATAACCTAAAAATTGTGAATAAAAAAAAATGTAGAACAATAAAATAAAAAATTAATTTAAACTAACTATAATTTCTAAACAAACATTGTTTATATTTTCCTTTCAGATATGATCTTAAAATTCTATAAGCTTCAAGTTGATGGAGAGGAAAAAAATATTAATTTTGCGTTTTCACAAAATCAAATAAATGATAGATAATTCTTTTTTATTATTATTTATTTTTATTTTGAAATGAGATGCAAAATAAAAAAATAATTTAATTAATTAAACCTACCAAATGATTTTGTGAAAATGGTTGTTAATGAGAATGTTAGAATGTTAGAATGTTAGAATGTTCCAATTGCATATCTACATTTCTAATCAGTTTCATTGGAATGTTAGAATGTTTAAGATCGTTTTCATCACCGAAGTGTTCTTCAACAACTGAATTTAAGTACTAATTAGAGAAAGAGTTAGAAGAATATGGACATTCACCTTGAACCAACATCAAATATTCTTCCATGATGGTTGAGGGTTGCGTATACAATGATTTAGAGGAAAAACCAATTTGATTGTTAGTAAAATCCTTTTCAATAGGTTCTATCTCCTTTGCTTGTTCAAAATTTTCGAATGAATTCCTCTCATCGTGCAAACAAAATTCTTCTAGCAATTGAGTGATAGGATTTGTAACCAATTCATCATTCGTGATTGAATATGACTGGATGAAAGGGATGCAAGAATCATAGAGGCAATTTAGTACAAATGACATGTCATCAAGATTAAATTTACAAAGAACATGAAGGATTCTTATTGAAAAGCCTTCTGGAGATGAATTGTCATTGATTAGTAAACTCTGAAATTCTTCACATAATTGATTATAATCATAGTTTTCAAAAGCATCTAAAAATTCATCTACAAATTGAAACCAGACAATAATGTGATATGTTGGCAAAGACTCAAACCAATGTTTAATTTGACCCTAAAAGTAAAAGAGAACAATTTGCATAAAACCTTTAAATCATAAATATCATGCTTGATGCATTTACACCAAAACCTATTAATATGGTCTTTTGCAGACACATTCCCCCCACCATCAAAGGTGATTTTGGACAAGCAAAAAACTCTCTCGTTGGGAATATCGGGTAATGAGAACTAGAAAGCATGTTCCAACACAGTGATTTGGGGAGCCATGGGGAATTAAAAAAAATCAAAATAAAGACTCCCGCAAGACCATCTTGTCAATCTGGTCTACCTTCTAGTGCATTTCAAGATGACACAAAAAGAAGAAATTATAAATCTGGAATTATGACAGGCTGAGGGGTAAAAAATTTAATCATTAAATTTACCTCGGCCCTCCTTCTAGCGCCATTGTTGACGGGCATAAATGACACACCATCAACTAGAAGGTTAGATCCGGATTGGGGTTTTCTAATTAACCCAATTCGTTTGGCGGGTTTAATGGCTCCATTAGCCAACCAAAGTCCTAAAAACCATAAAATAAATAAACTAATCTAAATCTATGATTCTAACAAATCATATATTACTTACTAATGTTTATTAAAAAAGAAATGTGAATACACAAATGATTATAAACAATCTATATATAGTTTACAAGGTTTACTTGAAATATTGCGAAAATAAATGTTCATACTAATGTTTCAAAATAAGATAAAGTAAGAACATAAATATTTTTGTTTTTTTTATTGTTTAAAGAGTTTAAACTAATAAATACTAAGCAAATACAATTGAAACAATGACACAGAAACAATCAAAGCTAATTAATACAATCATTGTCTCATTCATATATAAACAAATCTGAATAAAAGAAAGCAATTCACCTACTAACCTCTCATTGATCAACGATACTAAGCTAAATTCATCTCTCTGTATTGTATGAGCTCCTCTTAACACGTGTCAAGTGTAAAGCTATGAAAAAAAAAATCATAATACTTCCTGAAGAAATTCAAGTGTTTCATATTCTGGAGCGAGTTTATAACGACATAAAGACAAATAATTATATATCTTGTGACCTTGAAATATCCAATAACTGAAAATGAAAGAAATTCCAATTCTCGGGAATTGTTTTACCATATATCTAGCATAAGATGTGAACTCAAAATACTTGAATAGATGATCATTTAGATATATAAACTAAACCAAAAGATAATGAACAACATAAAGAAAAGCATGATATAAAATATTATGTGCAGAACTAACTAAAGCTAATTTGACACAGATAACAATTCACATCAAGAAATTACATGAGAAGACAATGAAAAAACACTGCAAGGCCTACACAGGACGAAAGCTAAAGAGTAAACTGATTTCTCATATCATTTCAACAAAATATGTTCATCATATGGTCCAGGAAGAACTTTTGGGATAATAGACTCTTAAATATTGAAAAAAATAATATATAAATGATAGCAATTAACCATGTATTGATAAAACAGACTAAAGCTAATTTAAATCAATGCATAATCAACTATTCAAAGAATATGAAGATATTATAATGAAAATAAAACCATTTTACTCACAGGACAAAAGCCATTAAGCAACCTGAAATTCCATATTTTTCTTTGAAAATACTTGTCCATTCTCCCAAAGATTCTAGCCATCCCTTACTCCATTTGAAAAGAAACAAGTTTACAAAATAAATAATATACAAAAGAGAAAGGATAAAAATCCTCCTCTCAATTTCTTTGATCTCTGGCTCTAAACTTTCCCATATATTTATACAATGAATGAACAGTGTGGGTGTCACTAATAATTTCCACCACTTGAAATTTGTTTTGTAAAGAGACACCAATATCTCTCGAAACGTGCATTTGTTTGAGACAATTCCTATGTGTAGGTTAAATGGGTCTATTTTGGAAATGGATTTTCAACCGTTTCTTCAGATTCCTCATGGTTTGGTTGCAATCAGTCCCGCAAAATAGTCTGTATGTTCATGAAGCATTTCCAAATTTTATCTGTTGTTGCTCATAAATTTATTTGCAAAAATCCAATATTATTTTTGGATCAATCATCTTGAATGTATTTAGATAATAAAATCAATCCATGATCATATCCGTACCAAATAACTGATAGTAGAAACGTGTGAAACAAAAAAAAAACCTAAATTAATAACCTAAAAATTGTGAATAAAACAAACTCTAGAACAATAAAATAAGAAATGAATTTAAACTAACTATAAGTTCTAAACAAAAATTGTTCATATTTTCCTTTCAAATATGATCTTAAAATTCTATAAGCTTCAAGTTGATGGAGAGGAGAAAAATATTAATTTTGGGTTTTCACAAAATCAATCAAATGATAAATAATTCTTTTTTAATTATTATTTTATTTTTATTTTGAAATGAGATGCAAACTAAAAAAATAATTTAATTAATTAAACCTACCAAATGATTTTGTGAAATTTGTTGTTAATGAAAAAAAGAGAAAAACATAATTATAATTTAAACGAAAGTAAAAGTTGATAAAAATTAATGTTTTTGTTTAAATTAAGATTTCTATGTTGGTCTCTCCCTCATTCAAATTTGATAAAATGTGAACAAATGTCATAGAAAATATGTGTCGTAATAAAAACTCCCAAATTATGAATCTCGTCCATCAACATTAAAACTCTATAGAAAGAAAAACAAAAGGGCATTTAAATTTCATGAAATTCAAACCAAACAAAAGAAAAGAATATTAAATCAAACCAACAAATATATTATTTGATGAAGTATTGAACCCATTATTCAAAATAGTCAAACTTGCTAATGATCAAAAGAATGAACACATAATCATAATTTAAACAAAAGTAAACAGTTGATACAAATTAACGTTTTTGTTTAAATTGAGATTTCTATGCTCGTTTCTAAATTTCGACATATACTCTTGCAATGAATGTCTCATACTCTAGTGAATGTCTTAAGTTTGTCTCAAATAAATCCAAGGTATGTAACTATTTGAAAAGGTCGATTATGTAGCTCATTATAATTATCAAGATTCTAATGGGGGCCCTCCAAATTTTGTATAAATTTAGGGGGAGTTGTTGGGGCCCAAAAGATCCAACAACAGTGCAAATGAAAAACATTCCACCATGAGTATTACCAAATTTCCATAGAATGGTAAAAGAGGATCTTGAATCTTTTCTCTTTGAATTTGATGTACTTTGTCATAGTTATGATCATTATAATGATGCACATAATCTTAAATTATTTTGTGATGCGGGAGCATAGGCTCATGAAAATGAAGTCACCCATGACTTCATCAAAGTTGAGTGAACCAAAGGAGACCTAGGGTCTCACACTTGTGTAATTTGTTATTTTGGATATCCATAGAATGGTAAAAGAGGATCTTGAATCTTTTCTCTTTGAATTTGATGTACTTTGTCATAGTTATGATCATTATAATGATGCACATAATCTTAAATTATTTTGTGATGCGGGAGCATAGGCTCATGAAAATGTTCACCCCGTTTATTCTCAAATGCTGAGAATCAAAGGAGACCCAGGGTCTCACACTTGTGTAATTTGTTATTTTGGATAACGGGCAAGGATTCTAGATCCTTTCCACTTGTAAAAGATAAGATAGGGTTTGTTATTGGTTAGTGAGTCACTGATGACACGTAGGGGTCAGTTGAGTTTATAAAGGACTCTGCTCCTTCATCATAGAATCTGGAAACAGAAATCCATTGTAATTAAATACAAGTTTGGTCGATGGTTGAGATAGTTGAACCTAGTTTAAGTTAGTTTAGTCTAGATGAGGGTTAGTTCACAGAGCTCGAGAGAAGAGAACAGAGAGCAGATTATGATTAAGATTAGGAAAGGAGACAGAGTGTGATTAAGAAGAACGCACATAAGGAGATGTAAAGGAATGATGGAAAATCATTAATAGATTTCTGTCCTATTGTATAAAATCTCATTATATGTGATCATTTTGTTCATCTACGTATTGATTGTGATATTTCTCATATCATCGACTGAATACATTGATTAATGAATCAATCGGAAAGTATGAGTTAAGCCAATTTGCAAAGAATTGTAAGTTACAAAAAACGCTATGCTGGAGGAAATCACCCGCGTGTATTCCTCGTATTATTATCATGGCTGTCGGAGATAATATATATTTGGAATCATCGGGAGAGTATCGATTCTATGGAGTATTGAAATGTGTTGTGAAATTATCATCATCGTTATAGAAGGGAAGCCTAATACACATGTACAACTCGTAAGCATCGCATATATGTGTAACATTTGGGGTCGACGATGGTGAATAGAGTGGAGATCGATGAGTAGAGGATGGATGGTTCCGATTACATAAGATATTGATGACCAGGATGAAAGCGGAGGTTGAAAATCCCAGAAACGGACAGTCATGATCTCAGTGGAAAGTGGAGGGTTCAAAACTCGAGGTAAGTTGTGATTTTCCACTGAGAGCCACGTGTTGAACGGTGTATGGAAGCGGAAATCCAAAGGAAGGTACAACTTGTACTTTTTGTGACTACACCTGCCATTGAAAGGTCATATGGCGCTTAACATCATATGACAAGTCTTTTCCGTTGGGTGCTAAACAAAAGGAAAATGTTTAATCCGCCAATTTAAGAGGAGTCTTTTCAAATGAAATAGAATTGCCAAGCATAGTGTCAGATAACTAAGTTTAGCTCTGCCAAAGAATGATGAAAGACCATATTCAAGGTAGATTCCAATACAGTAAATTGTGGAATCGAGGATCTTCTTCGACATAGCAAGTGGTGCTTGCATCAAGTGGTATTAGAGCAAGATTGCTCTCAGAGGAGGTGGCATTTTATCAGGAAGGACTTATATATTCCATGTTACCCAACCACGTTTGTTTTGGTTAAAGCACCTATTATGCAACATATAGAGAAGAAGGAAAAGAAAGATCCTAGAAGCTGCATTAAGATATGAAAAGAGCAGGATACAAACAGAAGATTATCCATTTGGTATATGGATGAACATGGTCAAAGATATTGAAGGCATAAAGAGATGATATGCTAACTATAATTGCAGGTACAAAAGCAATAAGACTGATGAAAGTGGAAGAGTATGGAGGAAAAGTCTGAGGAATGGTTATCCACTGGTGATGAGTAAGCTTATAGAAAATTCGGATTTGAAATTTTGATTGAGGTTAATTGAAATGTTATTTTGTTTCAATTTATAATACCGATAAAGTTGTGGAATAAATGACTCATCAGAGAATAAACTCCATTGTGAGATAAGAAGTACCACTGTTCTGGCAGAAGAACATTGAAGGCTATAGTATAGAGGCAGTGAAGAGGAGTTATGGTGATTTTATAGCCCAGTGAAGTGAGACAGTCAAGAATCTGTAAGGGAAAGAGTTATAGACTGGAATGCCAATTATAGGAATCGATTGGGAAGAATTGGTAAAGATAGACTAGGAGCCTTATAATGTCATTTGCAAAGAAGGGAAAGCTTGATGATCAAATCTAGTAGAGATTGGGTAGGACTGGAAAAGATAAGTTGCAGAGGATGGCAATCAAAAGGACTCCAAAGTTCTTAAGGAATCAGAACTATTTGAACCTGACAGGTAATGGTCTTTTATATCTGTTTTGAACTAAATTGTGAAAAGAATCGCGATTATTGTGTGAAAGAGTAAAATGGCAAATGATTTACTAGCATCCACAGTGTTGGGTTGGAGTAAAGAGAAAAGTCGAATGTTCTCATGAGAAGAGATTTGTAGAAGCTTTATACGTACATGCTGCCAGCGTCCTGTGAAAGAACTACGTGAATACCAAAGGAAGACTAAGCATGAAGGGCTTAGTATGGTATTCAAAAAACAAGTTGATAGAGTCAGCTTGCAGAGATGGTTTGGTTGCAGATCAAAATGAGCAGGGAGAAGCTCATGAAAGCTGGAAACTATGATTATCGAAAGTAATCATAGTAAAGGTTCAGAGAAATGCCATGAAAATTGAGTCAAGACAGACTTGAAAAGAGATTAGCTGAAATAGAGGTACAACTAGAGATATTTGAAAAACTTCTACAGAGGAATGGAGAAGACCAGAGGTATGGGTGGATTCTGCCAAAGAAAGTAAAATGTCATACATTGCAGGTGAAGTTAAATAACAAGGATAATACTAAGATGAGAAAAGCACTCAGAGCAATTGAGTATGAGGATAAAGGATGCATATGTGAGTTCTAATACGGAAAATCCCTGGGAGGCATAGAAGGTGAAAGGAAGGAATTGATGATCCAAGAACTTATATTTTTTAAATATGACAAATTGTTTATAAATGCAGGATTTGCAGGTGTTAAAAATGAAGAACAATTATCAAAAAACTGTTATGAAGATTGAAGGAGATAGAAAAATGTTTTCCAAACCTACAAAGGAAAAAACATGGACAGAATCTGGTCACAAGGAAAAGTGAGACAATATTATATACAACAGATAATAAGCATAAAGAATTAAATGTAATGACAAAAGGGCAGATGCAGAAATTCTGTTGAAGGAAAGAATAGTAGGAAGAGACATTCGATTTTCAATCTGATGATATGTCTGCAGATTATGACAAAGAGAAAATGTCTTATGAAGATAATTCAGTAAAAAGATGTCATATTTCTAATGATTGGTATCCAGGTTTTGACAAGCGACTCCGAAGATGGAAAGTGGCTCCTCGAAGATGTCACGCATTACGTGAAGAAGATCTTTTCCAGCGATGATGAGGAATACTTGTCGAAGAAGACGCCTTGAACCTGCTACAGGAAGAAAGCGACCAATGTATTGTTTGATGGCGGACAAGTTCAATATGTGAATCAAACTGAGCATAGAAAGTATGATATGAGAAAAAGTACAGAAGGAAATATTGGCGAAGATGTTGTTACGTTTGAAGAAGTCGAGAGAAATTCCTATTGGTCGGAGAACTTGTTGAAGAAAAAAATCCTGCGCCTGGAAATTGGAAATTGGGACCGCTGGTGAAGAGTTGCGTTTTAATAACCCGACGAAGAGATGAAGCACTTGAGGAGAATATAGGCAAATTACGAAGGCATAAAGGACTCAGTTGGAGCGTTGCCAAGTAGCAAACATGAGAACGATATCTTCGAGGTATCATTACGAAGCGCAGCACGTTAATATCTGATGCTGAATGTGCGGAGCAACATTTGTACACGGAGATGATGGCGACGCTTGAAAATATTGTCCAGAAGTCTGAAGATGATGAGGAAAGTAACAAAAGTAAATTTGTTATACAACAGAAAAGAAAAGTTTTGGAAGTTCTTTATATTTCTAGACAGATGAAAGTTGAAATGGAAAAGAACATTCAGTGACACAGCAGCTGCACCGATAAGAGATCGATGGCCCGCTGGCATCTCAATGCCAGAGGTGTAGGATAACTGCGATTAAGATATTCAAGCAAATATCGGATAGACTGGAGAGATTGGTGAAGTTCACTACGGTAAGTAGTGGGGAGTTAACAATTGCAAAAGGCGCTATGAATCCTTAGTGATTGAAGATCACGCCACACGCAGAGGTCATGCTTTCAAAAAAAAAAGGAAAAAGTAAGGATGGTGATGAACAAGCAAACAAAGAAGATATTGAACAAGAATTCATGCAAGGAAATCATGGGATTAAGAGTGGGAGTATGAACGGATGTTACATGAAGTCAGGACACAGTGTTGATACAGTATTGGAGGAGTCAAGAAACTTGTTGATAGAATGTTGAAAGATAGCTTAAGGGATTGTTTGAATGAGCACATTGCTCAAATTCATATATGAGTATATGCTGGAAAAGTAGCAGGAAGGGAGCTCATGGATAGGAGCCCATGAATTTTTAAGCTGGAGTCTGGATGAGCATATGAAAATGAAGTCACCCGTGATTCCATCATCAAAGTTGAGTGAATCCAAGGAGACCTAGGGTCTCACACTTGCGTAATTTGTTATTTTGGATAATGGACAAGTATTCTAGATCCTTTCCACTTGTAAGATAAGATAGGGTTTGTTACCGGTTAGTGAGTCACCGATGACTCGTAGAGGTCAGTTGATTTTATGAAGGAATCGTTCCTTAATCATAGGATCTGGAAACAGAAATCCATTGTAATTAAATACAAGTTTGGTCGATGGTTGAGATAGTTGAACCTAGTTTAATCTGGCTGAGTCTAGATGAGGGTTAGCTCACAGAGCTCGAGAGAAGAGAACAGAGAACACATTGAGATTAAGATTAGGAAAGGAGACAGAGTGTGATTAAGAAGAACGCACACAGGTTGATGTAAAGGAATGATGGAAAATCATTAATAGATTTCTGTCCTATTGTATAAAATCTCAGTATATGTGATCATTTTGTTCATCTGTGTATATTGTGATATTTCTGTTATCATTGATTGAATACGATTGATTCATTAATCAATCTGAAAGTATGAGTTAAGCCGATTTGCAAAGAATTGTAAGTTACAGAAAACGTTACAGTGGAGGAAATCCAATTCATATGTGTATTATGTACATATCATGGCTAAGCGGAGATAATATATATTTGAATCGTCAGGAGAGTATCGATTCTATGGAGTATTGAAATGTATTGTGAAATTATCATCATCGTTACAGAAGGGAAGCCTAATACACATGTACAGCCCGTAAGCATCGCATATATGTGTAACATTTGGCATCGACGATGGTGAATAGAGTGGAGATCGATGAGTAGAGCATGGATGGTTCCGATTACATAAGAGATTGACGACCAGGATGAAAGCGGAGGTTGCAAAGCCTAAAAATGGACGATCATGATCTCAGCGGAAAGTGGAGGGTTCAAAACTCGAGGTAAGTTGTGATTTTCCGCAGAGAGCCACGTGTTGAATGGTGTATGGGAGCGGAAATCCAAAGGAAGGTACAGTTTGTACTTTTTGTGATTTTCTGTTGGGACTTTAAGCCACATTGAAAGGTCATATGGTGCTTAACATCATATGCCAAGTCTTTTCCGTTGGGTGCTAAACAAAAGGAAAAATGTTTAATTCGCCAATTTAAGAGGAGTCTTGCCAAATAAAACTAAAATGCCAAGCATAGTGACAGATAACTAAGTTTATCTCTGTCAAAGAATGATGAAAGACCATATTCAAGGTAGATTCCAGTACAGTAAATTGTGGAATCGAGGATTTGCTTCGACATAGCAAGTGGTGCTTGCATCATTTTGAACCACTAGTAAGGATGTAGTTTTGCATTGGTTCATCGGATTAGGGGGTAGAACCATTAAAAATTGGGATGATGTGTGAAAAATGTTTCTTAGAAAATATCAAGAGTACTATACAGTTAGAGATTTGCATGAAAAAATGTTTAAAATGACGCAAAAGGAGGATGAAAATCTTGAATATTATGTGTAAATATTTCATTATAATGTAAAAAGGGTTAAGAAAAATCATTTAGAATTAGAAACTCTTAAGATTAATTTTCCTCATGGAACAAGGGATGAATGTATAGATATACTTAATCTCATGGGTCATGGATATGTGTCTGGATTAAGTTATCCATAATTTGTGAATTGTGCAAACACATTTCTCGAGGGAAAGCTAAATCTAGTTAGGCACCTAGAGACATCATTTCTAGAGTTAATAAATCAACAAATAGTGGGGTAAGTAGAGAAAAAATGGGGAAATGACTAGATAACTTTTCATATTCTTGGTACTCTTAGCTCACAACTATATACATTAAAAAATAAACAAAGGAAAGAGGAAGAGAATGAAAATTTATCCATTTTTTGTCCCAAGTGTAGGAAGAAACATCCATTAAAGGATTTCCCTTTAAATCTTATTGAAATTTGTGGTATTTGTGTACGAACAAATTTAACAAATAATTTTCCTTTATTACCTGAACTCAAAGAGGTATATCAAGGAGATAATGAAGCTACAAAAAAATTTATTGTTTTTCACAAAGAAACATTGGTAGCCTTGGGAAATAGGTATGAATCAGTATCCTACACAAAAAATTACTTCATATTATTCTAGTCAACGATACCCCCCTCAAAATTCCTCCTATGCCTTGGCAAGCATTGTCTCCACAACAATCTCAAAATCGACCTTGGAAACAAGGCTAGCAAGGGCCTATTGTTAATCTCTAAGACTGCTCAAAGATTTGGAGATAACGTTATAAGGATAAGTCCTTCTACATTTTTATAGAGGTGATACTCCACTTTTATAAATATAATACAGAAATACAGATAAATCTTGAGAAAGGACCATGATTATTAAAAAATAATATTCACAATGGTAACTATTATACAAGACTTTAATGAGGAATCTCACAGTGTATAATTTCCATCATAGCATAAATTAAAGTAGGACGTATCATTTGTAAATATGAGATTTAAGGAGCACATATGAAAAGAACTTAACATGGTATTTCAATTAAAACTCATAGGGGATTTGACAAAAACACTTGAAATCTCATGCTCAAAACTACAATTCGGAGATAACACTAGCGATGTGCCCCGAATAGTTGTCTAGGAGATTTAAATATAAAAAATGTTTAAAAAGAGTTTATAATATCCAGAAAATGAAATGTGTTTGGCCTAATGGATTGAGATGGGGCTCCCCTGAACCATATAGTATATTAAAATACCTAGAATAAAAGAGAATAAATAGTTAGGAATCAACCTTTGATATTCATAGACTATGGAAAATAAAGGTTGGATTACTGCTAACTAAGAGGAGTAGAATAAGGTAAAATATCGATGAAATGGATACTTTAGTTACAATTCTATAAAAACTACCTTTTCTTTGCTAGATGAATATATTTTTATATTTCTTTAAGTTGGAGGTACCGTAACAATTATAACTACTTCTTGAGACTTAGAATTGGCTACTCTGACCAAATAATTGTTTAACCATTTTTAGATATAATCTCACAATGGTGCAACCATTAACTCGATCTTGATCTTGAGATCTAACAAATCATCTTCGATATCATTTGATTCAAAACCTGATTGATGTATTATATTCGCTTGATCTTCATTTTTGTTAACATAGTGTATTAAACACTTTTCAATGTCATACTTAATATTCTAGCACTAAAAGTGTTGAAATCTTCCTTGTAGAAATAATCAACATTTTCTAAGTCTTTTTGAAGATATTCTTTAAGATTTAGAATCCTTGGAAAAAATCCAGCTGAAATTGAATCCAATTCCCATTCATTAAGGATTACAGTACCCCTTTTGTTTATGTTTTTTGCAACATATTTCTTGATGGCTATCAATAAATTTGAATCTCCTTTCATTTTTGAACTTGATTCTGGTGCATCTTCAAAAATATCAATATTCGCAATTGTAGATATTGATTCAACAAATAAAGGCTTAGGAAGACAATTATCTTCTAATTCCTTATATTCTTTTCTTCAGCATTAGATTCTCCTTTTCTTGTTTACTAATGGAATAATTCATAACATCCTCTATGGCCTAGTATAAATCTATAAATTTAGAGGTTTTTACCCCTACTATGTCTATTTCAGAGTTCCACTTATCTACAACCTTTTTTTTTCAGGTTGACCTTTTCGAATTTTTTGGAACTTCGGTTAAATGTAGCATGATGAAAAGTAATAGATTTTTCTTCAAACAATATTGGCTCGTCACAAGACAATTCCTCAACTATCATTCTACTTTCAACTAATTGTTGTTCTTCCCAATAGGGCACTCCAAAAATAATATCAAGGGCACTCCAAAAATAATATCAACCTCCATTTCTTCAAAACCGATTTCACATTCTTGAACCCCTTGGTTTTCACTTTCAACAATATCCCTTTTCCTTTTCGAGCTTTTTGAAATTGCATGTGATTTTTAAATTGACTGTTTAGGAGGATGTGTGTCTCCTCCATCACCAACACTTCTAGTAGTGGATTTCCTTTGCTCTTCATTATTACTATGATATTTAATCAGAGCCATTGAATAACTTATTTGAGAAACATGAGGTGAGTGACGGGTTCCTAAATTGGCATAGTTTTAACACTTGTCTGATACCTTTTTGCTTACCATTTTCCATTGATCACTTCCTTTTTGATACTTATCCAATTTTCCCTTACTTTTCATTAAGCTATGAATATTTCTCCATAATACATTTATATGTTATTCTTTCATACTTCTTAAAGGAACTTGCTACTTTCATGTACTAATATTTCTACACATGATTAATATAGTAGTTGCAACTCATCATAGTGGTTGCAATCTCTCTTTGTTGCTGCAATTATGGACACAATACAACTGTTGCAGCTCCAAGTGCACTCTCTGTTGTTGCAACTCCAAACAATGGCTACAACTCCAAGTGCACTCTTTGTTGTTGTGACCCTAAACAATGACTAAATCCAAGAACATTCTTTGTTTCCATGACTCCAAGTCTACCCTTGCTACGATTCCGAGTACAAAGTCTTCCAAAACAACACTCAACACTACAACTGGTAGTTACAAAATTATCCTTAGATGGAAATAGATAGGAGGCAAGTGGACAACCAAAATAGAAATCAGTTTGCCTACCAACTGTCACTCAACTAGTTATAAGATTCAACATATTCTCAATTCTTACTAAAATTCATCAATTTCAATGTAAATAGATGAAAAATCGATTCTCATGGCTATCCATCCATCCATTTGTTCTACTTTGGACAATAAATTGTACTATATAAACACCCTATCTCCCTTGATCTAGGGAGGAAGATTTATTCTAGCGATAACATTTGAATGTTATTGTAACTTTCAAATTTTTGCAATATAATTTATGTTTTTCTCCTATTCGCGTGTTTATGTGTTGGATATTGTGAAATTTTGATTTCATATCTCAATTCCTTGTCTAAGGGGATAGGGTCCCCTCATTAGTCAAGTACTTCATGTATATTATAAAGTACGATCTAACATTTCAATTCTATTCATTTTATTTCATGGTTGTTTTTCATTCATGATTTCAGACACATAGAACAATTCATTTTAATTCAAGTGTGGTTGATACTCAATTTTCTTATAATGTAAGTTTAGAAATCTTAAGTTACAACTATATTCTTGATTCAATCCTAGTAACTTTAGAATCACATACCTGATACAATTCATTTTGTTCGCATCATTGTAACCTTAACATTGTATTTATGTGGCTGCAACTCCATATTCTCTCGACTCGCATTGTTACTTCCTTCTGTGTCATATCTCTCTTGTTGCAACTCACTTTACCGCAACTCGCATCATTGTAATGTTTTTGTTATAGCTTGATTTTTTGTAATTTATTTTTCATTGAATCTTGATTGTTGCAACTCACGTTGTTCCAAATCATATTGATGTGATTTATTTCGTGTTGCAACTCACATTGCTGCAAATCCACTTGCAGTTGCACTTTATTTATTTTTCTTTCTAATTTGTGATAGATTTAGTATTCAACATTTTGGGATTGATATTACATTGGATTGTTGTTGAATTGCGAACACATAATTGTAACAAAACATGATCATTATTATACTTGAGCAATTCACCAGTAGATCATAGCATAATCTTACTTTTGCAAGAGTGATTTCTTTTCTGCAAGTGTGATTTAATTTCCACAAGTTTGATTTACTTTCTACAAGTGTGATTTAAATTTCACAAGTGTTAATTACTTTATGAAATATTGTTTTAATTTCAGCAAGTGTGATTTAATTTTTGTAGGTATGATTTAAATTTTGCAAGTGTGAATTTTCTTTCCTGCAAGTGTGATATTTACTTTTTTGCAACTCTGGGAATAGTATAGTTTGGTGACTTAATTAAGTATATTAAATACTTGATTTGTGACATTGAAAGTACTATAAATATTAGAAAAAACAACACTATTGTTGGCAGCCAATTCAATTTTTTTAATTTCCCTAAAAAGTTGCCTACACCTACTTGTCCCATAAATGACAAGCCATCATCGCATTTTGCAACTAGACATTTGTTTCATTTCTTGCGTTAATTGTGATTTGATTTCGATTCAGTTTTCACAACTGAAAGTGTGAAAACTTCTTCATCGTTATTTGGACTGTTATCATATGTTGAAAAGAACTTACCTTTGGTTTGCTATTAAGTGGCTGGAGTATTCTTTCAAACCATATTCATTTATATACTCTTACTTTGATTGCGCATTTTGATTAATGAGATTTTGAGCATATTGAGTTATGGGTTATATTCGATTCTATAAGGGTCATGATTGATTGTTGATTTTATATGATATGATCCTTATTGTTTTAAACCTTTGACTTGTCGATTTTACAAAATCTTTGGTCATAATGTTTTATAAGACTTTGATTATTTATTATGCTATGAGCGCATGATCAATATATGAGTTTTGATTTCTATGGCAAAGGTTTGAATTATAAACCCCGACCGGGTAAACTTTTGGTTTGATAGTCTGAATTTATGAAATAGCACGATTGGATTAACATTGGTTTAAACGTTTGTTTTGATTTAATGATTAATACGATGGTGCGTTGGTAAAACTTTTGGATTTCATGTCGGATTGAACTATACACCTGGCGCATGAATATAGCATATGGTTTTGGTTCTACATTTGATCGATGGCATGTTGATATGGTTCTACACTGACTTGGGTTGGCTGATTAATATGTTTAAATGCTATGATGACTGATGGAACATTGTTGTACTCAGCCATTAATGCACTGCATGGCAGTGAAGATCCCACCACCTTTGCACGCATTACATTGATTCATCCCTTTTTGAGCGCTTGCAGCTGTTAATCCTCATCATTTTACTCCTGCGTTTTGCATTGTTTAAACCAAACCCTACCATGTACAGAAGCCATTTCTCCTGTCGTAAGGGTCGTGCCCAACGGGTGCCAAGCACTACTGATGTTTGATGGTGCATATAGTGACCTGGAAAATCTTGGGTGGCTCCCATTCATAAGGAAATTCGATGGTTATAACCACACTGTGGCTCGGCAATTTGCGTTATCATTCGATGGCTGTCGAGACAAAGCTGGAGATGTCCAACTTGAAATCAATGAACAGTTTCTCATCTTGGCAACCAACCTACCTATTACGGGACATAAGTGGTCGAAGAGCTGCAAGGTAGATAATGTCTCGTGGACATTGTTGTTCCAATCTCGAATAGTGAAATCATGCGACAGAGGTTTGCCTGCAAAAATGCTAAAACCGCGTTGGCATGACCTCCTAATGATAATCAAGAAATTAATTACTTGTGAGGGCAGGTATGAGTTCGTTTTCCTGTTTCATCTTCGTCTATTGATGGTTTTTATGGGTTTCGAACTTAGTATGCCCCACTACCTGCAGAGAAGTTTGTTCAAGATGGCTAAGAGGTACAAGCGTAACCCGGCTGATACCAGCCTCTTCCATTTGGGGTTGATTAAAATGATTATGGTTTATTAGTTGGGGTTACGTCGTGATTGTTGGGATGATTTTCTCAGTCGTAATGGCTTTGAGGAATAAAACCCTCCACAGGTTGATAAGCCTATGGTGACCGAAACCCAACCTGTTCCCCCTATGCCTTATAACGTTTTGTTACCCAAACCTCTACCCGACCCACATTCGAAGTTGCCTATGGCTGTGACTAAACAGGTTGAAATTGATAAACCTGCAACCAAAAAGCCTAAAGCTAAAACTGGTGCGAATTCTAAAGGCAAGAAAAATGCTAGGTTAATATCTTGCATGGTGAGAAATAAGCCTAAACCCCCTGCCAAATCAGAGCCTATCGTGGTCAACGAAGACTCTGATTTAGAGATTGAACGTTTTCTCGCCGACGAGTATCCTTACTTGGAAGGCTTGTTTGAAAAACCTCCTTATGACTTTGTCAATAATTTACCTCCTTGTCTGCAGGATAATCCTGACTTTCTTGGCATTGAACCACCCCATGGAACCCTCGGTGAATCATTGAAACCCTTGGCTGCTCAACCTGCTACTCCACCTTGCGATCAGTGTGGGTTATGGTTGGAGAGATACTACTTGGATGTGCCGATGTTGCAATCCAGAATCCATGATTTGGAAAACCAAGTGGCAAAGCTCACTGGTCATAACGTGAAGGTGCAACCCAACGACAAGAAGCAACAAACAATGGATTCAATTATGTTCAAGAATGTCAAGTTAGCCACGACATTTGTCAATTCGAAATTGGCATAGCCTCAACAATCTCGCTGGTATAACTTTCACCCATTTATAGGCACATTCATAAACTCTGTGTACATTGTTGACCTGCTCTGTCATGCATTTGTTGTATATAAGTTTTAATTAATTTTTGGATTGGTTTTTGATTAGATTTAATTTAATTGATCATGATTGGATTTGATTTGAATACTCTGTTATTAAAGATTGTCGATATATTTTCTAAACAAAGGTTATTTTGGTATCCCAATCTTGGAACATAGTCAATATCTCTTTCGATTTGGTTATACCCTGTGCGATATGATGGGAAAATTGGTTAGTTGTTCTGATTGTATATTCTATGTTAGGACCAATTCGTATATCATTTTGTTACATAATCAAATTACGAATAGATATGAATAGTGGCTGTTACGATTTAGATTGTATTCGATGGTAACAAATATATCGTTTGAATGTGATTTGAGGAATGAAATTGATCGTATCCAATCTTACGATTTGTGTCTATAATTAAATTCAGTCATATCCATTTCAGTTATATGCCCGGTTTGTATTATGGATTCTGTTGACTCTGTCAAGACCCTGTCTGTTGACTGTGTGGTGATCAAACATGAAAATCATTGAGTCGATATTTATGGAGTATGATTTCATCCGATTACAATTGAAGAAATTTACATATCGTGCTTTTAACTGAATGATATCAATCTGTTGTTATGACTGTAACTAGTCAATGAAAGTTACGACCATTATTTTGGTCATACCTGTGAACTGTTTGAGACTCAGCGAACGAAGTCTGTGGCTGGATTCTATGGATATAGTTATGCATGTAATCGTGACGGATTTTCTATATTGGCAATTGATTAAATGATATGGATCCTATGCAAATCAATTATGATTGTCTCGTATCTTGTACAATTTGGTTCGCCATTGATTTCATTTATGAAACAGTCATGTTAAGATTTGATCCGATTTTATGGCAATTGGAAAAACAGAGCATTCTTACCCTGTCCCGATTGCATTCTTTTCGATTTGGTTTAATTTAAAGGATAATTTTAATTGAATCATTAGTAATTCATTTTGGATTTGATTTTATTTGATTATACCTGGTCCTATTTGCTATTTTTGAATAGCTACAGAATCAGGTGATTCTGTAGCTAAGTCTGTAGAGTCAATTTTTTATTATTTTTTCAATGAAATATCCTTCTAATTTGATCTTTGTGTTCTATTGCAGGCAAATTCAAATTGGCAATAGATATCATGAGCAGTTAGGGGATGATCTACAAATTTTACTTGCATTTTATTTCCTTAGTTTAGGTGATTTTGGGATATCTTCCAGGATATGTAAACTTATTTGATATTATCCACAAGGAAGTTTTACCTTGTGAAGAAACCTATATATACTTATGATTTTTGTAATAATGAACATCCTCAGTTGTGGGAGAACAAGGATATGGAATTCTATCACGAACTGGAGCAGAATTGATGTTTTGTCATAGCTTTTGCTTTTCAATATATCGACACTTTGTTCCATGTTTTGTATATCACTTTGTTTATGGTTTAGTATTACTTTTGCTATCTAAATCAAATGTAAATGATATAATCTTATTACTGTTATCTATATCTTGTTTCTTCCAAATAGATAAAAGACATAACAGTTGTTAATTCATTTTTTGAATGATAGCTTTCTCTTCTTCATAAATTGAATTGTTATATATAAGTTTTCAGCATAATAGGTTTCCCTTATTACAGGAATTTATAATCAGAAGATTGTTATGATTTTCTTTTATGTCTTGTTTTTCCTGTAACATACTTCAAGAAGCAGCATAGTTGATCATTTGCGAAAATCCTAAGGACTAAACGATGTGAATTTCTTCCTCCAACCAGCTTAAGAAGTCATCATACACAGGGCAGACTTGGAGTGTTTCCAGGTCAATTAAAGTGTTGTTTACTGTTTTCATTAAGTAGTTTAATATAGATGTAAGTTTATTAGATTTATATTAGATCGTTTAATTTAAGTAGTTTTTATTTATTTTTCATAAAATATAAAAGTCAAAAAAGAGATTCTTGGTTGTCCTAGGGCAGCAAACACATGAGTTTTGCAGGTTTTAATCAAATCTGTAGGGTGTTCATAGTGTATATTTGTGAATAAGAAATATTATAACTGATAATTAGATAGTTGATTTGAGTTATTATTAGTAGTTTGTAGATAGAATAGTTAGAATAGTTTATATTTAATATATTAATTCCTTTCTTTGTTTTATTAGTTTCTAGTTTCCTTTATTTTAGTTAGTTTCTTGTATTTAGTCATAGTTAGTTTGCTTTATTAGTTTAGTTAGATTAGTTAATTCAGGTCAGCTTTTTCTCTTTGGTTTTCTTAGGAGACCTTAGAGCGGCCAACAGAGCCGTTAAACTCATCAGGGTGGTCCATTCCAAACGGCTTGGGTTATTTAGACAACCCTGGACCGGTTCCACTCTCCCAGTTGATGGACGATCAATTTCACCCGTCAACAACTACTCTTTCATACATGGTGTACGATACTTCATAAGTAAGAAACGACCTCAAATTGATAATTAAATATACAACTCGTAAGTTTCTCACTGAGATAACTAGGAAGTGTTGGTTTTCATGGATTCAACCCTTGGTATGTTGAAATCTCTCCTACACAACACCAAATATTTAACTCAAAACAAATCACATATTGAATTAAAGAACAACTAAGTAATCAACTAAACATGCAGTGGAAGCATAAACTAGGAAACCAAATCAAGCAGTCATAAACACCAATATTTTCAGGTATAAACCCCTGGAAAAATCATGGAGGGAAAACCAGTGTTGAGAATGATTTTATTATGATAAAATCAGGGCTCCATTAATAGGGATAATTCCCACAGAGAGAAATACAATTGCAGATAAACCTGGAAAAGTTTGAGCTATTGTATGAACCAAAACTGCATTCTTTTTTAGGTGTACACAACTTTGCTTTAGAAAACTCGCATATGTACAAAACTATCTCCAGTGCAACCTGCGTACATGTATGGAAATTATGTACAAAAATCTTTGTATGATGCGACACTCTCCTGTGGATTCACTTGAATGAAACCCACCTCTTCTCCCTCTATTCTCTCTTCTCCTTGACCTGATATCTACATGGAAGTCCTTCTCCACCTATCTAAGATCTTGAATCAAAATCCTTCATGATCCAATACTCTTTTTTGACTCCCTAATATAGGTGGATATCGATGGCCACCCACCTATTCCATTGGCTCGAAAAACAATTTTCCACCTTTGCAGTTTTTCGGCAATTTTCTGTGTTCCAAACTTTCGGGGCTGTTTTGAGGCCCTAACAACATTTTTTGGGGTTTTTGGGTCTAGGGAACTATTAAACACACTTCCTTGGACCAGTCGAAAATGGTTCTTCTCGGTTAGAAATTTCCAATGGTGTATTGAGTGCCCCAAACGGAGATTGTATGCAAACGTTACGCCCCCGAGAAGTTGACGTATCAATTACCCCCATTGGGGCCCACAAACCTTTTGGATTTTCATCTTCCAGTGTTAGGGTTTTTCATTTTACTTATGTTAAAAAGTCCTTTGGATCCTCATTGTAACAATCATATTCTTATGGATGTGAGTAGATGTCACATATCTTCTCAGAGATAAGTTGCCACCATTCTAGCGAGTCTTTCACTCTGTATTTTACAGTCTTTGAACATTTTCACTCATTAATAGAAAATTTTGTATTATTGTATCTCTGTGTTCATGGTTGCATCTCTATTACATTTATGTTATATTATTGAATATCCGAGATATTTCTGTACATTTCTTTATTATATTTTCGCTCTCATTGTGCTGAAAATAATATGGATCAGTGGAATCAAAGCAGAATGCTCTTAATCATTTGTTTTTCAGTGCATGTACCCGACAAGGTACAAGTATATCAAGTTGGGTCTCAATATTGTCTCTCTTTATGATAATATCTCTCTCATGCCCATGAAAGCCTCCATGGTGGAAGAAAAGAAAAAATGACGGAGTAAATGATTCTATCAATATGTTTCTTGAGCAAGCTCTCACGGGACAAAGGGAGGAAATGATGGAGAATTGTTCCCATATCCTTCAACACCTACTGATAGAAACAGGCACATCTTCATCAAACAACCACTTTGGAAACACCTCTCCTTTCAAGGTATAGGTTAATTTTGATATTCTTGTATTTGAAGGTAAGATAGATGCAGATGCCCTAGACAAATGGTTAAATTTTCTAGAAGGTTATTTCTCGGTCCACCATTTTTCCGATAGGGTGTTACAAGGGAAAACTCTATATGGACAATGGTAAACCACAACAGAAAGGTATGACTGTAGAAATCAACTCAATTCCAACAAATTCTATATAAAATAATGTGCAATACAAGGAAGAGGCCTGCCTCGATCCAATGTTTGATGATGTACCACCGTTGAGCACTTTGACCCAAAGCTATATACCTACAAGAAGTTCTCGAAAAACAAGCAGAGCAAGTACATAGTGATAATATAAAAGGGGTTAGAACATCAGATAGCATAATCCATTAATAAACATTACAAACATACCCATGGATAATAATCATATATTTGCAAGATACCAATAGGATGGGAAAGGAGTATTTCTATTAATAATTAATCAACAGAAGTGACAACATTACAGAATTCCATGTCGGCATGGTTCGAAACCAAGAAACCAAGTTCCTTCCAACTGGGTCTCCACCACTTCAATCCTCCACCAAATGCAAGCTCATAGGAAAGAGGCAATGAGGTCCTCTCAATAGTAGGGAAAGATATTGGGGGATGAACACTCTGTTCAGACTTGAGGGACAAAGGGATGTAGACTCAATATGAAGTAATTTCTTCAGAGTAACTTTTCTCTCAAATTTGAATGCTTTCTCCTCTTTTCCATAGCTCAAAATTGTGTTCTTATAGCCATCATAATGAAACTAAAGGGACGAGTCGAAATGTTTCCAGTATATGGAAGGCCAAGGATCAAAGATCTTCTATCATGACATGGAAACCTGACCTCATTTTGTATTTTTTGGCACAAACCCAATATACGTGAGTTGTAGTGGAGCAACAAGCATATACGCATCTTGTATAACTGATAGGGAACATATATGTGGAAAAATGTATATTTTTAGATCTGGATTCATAAAAAATGGATGATAAGTATGCATAGGGAAATGGGAAAAGGCCCTCTGTGCAAGATAGCAATGGTGAGGCAAATCTTTCTATAATAGATGCCCCCTAATGTGTGAGATCATAGGAGTATCTGCGATGGCCGAAATAAATTATAAATAACCCATAAGTGGAGTTGTAGAGAACCAGCTAGACGAACTCAATTGCTCAATACATTATGTACTGATTTTGCATACATGGCTGCCAAGAATGCAATGCAGATCCATGTGGAAAATATACCAAACAAGTGTTCATGTCCATGAATAGGCAAATAAAAATATAGTTACATGCTAAAGTCTTTCATAGTCACGAACAAGGCCCAGTGAAACCAATCACAAAATCAATCTAAAGATATCTATATACCATGAAGTACAATCTTATCTCCCATGATCACTGAAGTCAAATAGGTACTGGTCCAATGAAGGGGGAGAAACAGCTCAGGAAAGTTGTGACCTCATAGTGATGTCTTCAAGTCTTCTACACTATATTCCAAAGGTGAAAGTCTACATCATGTGAATAAAGGAGTTGAGGTCGAACATGATGAGACATCGTTTGATTACCGGTCATTGATGTATATTGTTAACAAATGCGAGACAACCTACCAATAATGAAAGTATGTATCAAGGCATTGAGTACATTCCTACAAGTGTGAAAAAGGAGTCGATGTCGAACACTTGAGAAATTTGTTGATCAAGATACATTGGTGTATTCCCATCTGTCAATGGCGAGAGATCTTGCCACTAATGACTGCAAGCCTCAAGGTACTCATAAAATTCTAGGTCCCATATCCAGAATAAATGAGTTGAAGTCGATGGAAAGAAACCCATTGAAAGGAGAGAATTGAGGCATCTCTCATCAGTCAGCACAAGGAATAAAGCAGGAGCTTCATGATTTGGTGGAGATTGAACGAAGAACATGTTCACAAACCAAAGACCCTATGCATCTTTCACATGTGCCAAATGCAAGCGGTACATGAAAAGGACCCTCTGAATAGAAGCCAATGATAAAAAGTTGGCGACAAAGGCGAGGAAACCACCAATAAGGCTAATGGCATCTAAGACATTGCACTAATCCCAAAGTGTGAATAGATGTCTTGCCATCAAACATAAGGAAAACCAAACAGTCAATGACCAATGATGAAATGTTGATTGTTGGGTTCAAGGTGACGTACCAATGATGGAAGTGGGGCCGATGTGCATGATAAGACCAAAGTATCATGTGATTTTGAGACAAACTGAGGGTATGGACAAAATGCAAAGTCAAGATTTATGAGGAGTGGTCGACATAGGTTGATAAACTTCCTTTGAACAAGAGAATGAGACATATGGTGGATTATGACAACATGGACTCAATTACATGACAATTCAATGTAGGAGGCATCAATAACATTCTTTATAGGGACTGGAAGAGTAATCAGTTAGTAGAGAAAACTTTTGTAGCGAGATTAGCTTCCTAAGGCCATGATAAACCTAAAATTATGATGACACAAGGACTCAATAAATTTGTTCTTTGTTTAAAGGTGACACGATTGCTGCCAATTACAATATAGTACTCCCTTCCTTCCCATCTTTTTTGTTTTTTCATAACAAATGAATTCTATGATACAGAGGAGGGAATGAATGTCGCAAGTAAGAAAAACTAGTTCCAGCAGTGGAATGTACCTATCCTTAATGCAAGGAAATGCATGTGGGAAATGGACACTCGGGGTGATGTTCCCTCCAGGGTATAGGGTGTCAAATTTTGAAGGATATAAACAAGTCTCTGCTTGGTTGAGGATGAAAACTGCTTAGGCGATGGTTTATAATGCAAAGAGAGAACCGGATAAAGGCTCAATACTGCAAGCAATGGCATGAGATGCAATCACAACTTAGCGCCAAAAAATGTCCTTTTTTTATATCTTTTAGTCTACTTGGTGTGGAAAAGGGGTAAACTTGTACCAAATAGACATCTTTTCAAATCCAATTTACGAGTGTGAAAAAGACAAGTTCACTTGGCAATCTTTTCAATTTTTGGTAGTGATTCAGAAAAGAGATTAGCTAAGACTCATGACCTTTAAAATCAAACTTTAATGAGCATGAAAAGGATAAATCACTCAATGATATTTTCAGTTTTTGGACGAGTCGGAAAATAGCTTAACTAAGACTCGTTTTTTTGTCTTAATCAACATGTAGAGGGGGAGGCCAAGGCTCCCATCCCATCCTTCTACCGAAAGTCAGTTCCTTGTGGATAGCTAAAAAGAGCTTGGGAAAACCCAAGGCTTTCCAAGTCAAGGAGGAGAAGGTGCTAATGGAGGATACAATCTCTGTGATGGTTCAAATAATGTCTTTTAATGGAAAATACATAGGTGGGGGAATGGGATGTCCCATTAGGTCGTCCCAATCGAAAGGAACCTCATCAATACTTGGAGGGAGATCATTCAGGGGAAGTATAAATATTTATCATTTAGAAGGGGGAGGATTTGAAATATTCATGATGTGACTGAAAGGTGCGTCATTCTCTTCAGGGAGAGTAGGGTTTACCAGATATTTCACTGGTGCGGTCACTTCTTCAATTATAGGATGAAGAGGATGCATAGTAATGGGTGCGGTCACTTCTTCAATTATAGGATGAAGAGGATGCATAGTAATGGGGGAAAGATACACTATCACCCTTAACAAAGGGGGTCAGGTCAGGAGAATATTGCATTGATGGAACCACCGAGATGATCAAAGGAGCAATGGTGTGAAGAGAAACCATGGATGCCTCGGAATATTAAGGGCTCTTGGGTGAGCCCCATGCTTCTGGTATCTTGGTAGTAATCGGACACAAACAAGTAAGGTGACTTCCTTTGAAAGTCCTGAAAAATAATTTAGGCTTATGTCTGAGGCATCTAGGATTCTCGATGTAACTAGCAGGGGAAAGAGATTCATCTCTTGTATGATGAATAGAAGTGGGAGACATGACATGGCTATGATTCGGGTAAAAAAGAACAGTGTCCCAAACATAATTGGTAGATATTGGGGACAGGTTGTCGACTTAGTTTATATAAGAAGTTGACCCATCTACAACATAACTGGAAGATGTTGGAGATGGAGCACCAGTATGACTGAAAGTGACTGGGCTAACAATAGATGGTGGCATTTGATTCAATGGTCCAGGGAAAGATTGGTTCTGAAAATTTGCAAGCCAAGCAGGATTTTAGTATACCTCTTGCCCTAGCCCAAAAAGGTGTTGGTTCACGCCAAAATGGTCGGAAGAGGTTTGGACAAGCATCGTCACTGAGGTATGTGAAGAGACCGAGGTAGGATAAGTATTATTTGAGTGAGGATATATGTTTCCCCCTTGTGAAGTGGTCCCATAGAGAGGGTAGCCTGAACCATAAAATTGTTTCTCTCCATATGAAATACTTGGTGGTAATTGAGGACATGTCATGGAAAAAGTGTTGAAGGAACTGACATGGCAGATGAAAGATACATGGGTGGGGTGTAATAAGTGGGATAAGAACCCATCTGAATACTGGCTCATGAAAGCGCATAGCTACTATTAGATCCATAGGGGGGAAGGTTCCACCCTCCCATGAGGACACGACTCATACCAAATGAAGTAGTAGGCATCAGAGCCATGGCTCCCCCAGGGCCAATGATAGGATTCATATATGTGGGTCAGGGAGAGGGTTGCACGGGGGGAGACATATCAATTGAAAAATGGCTAGAGACCTAAGGCGCAGACTGAGCATTGTATTTCTTCATACCATTGTAAAAAACAGAAGGTTTTGCCCCCATGAAATTAGCAGGTATCATGCAGTGGGTAGCAGTGAATGAGGGAGAAAAAGAAACTCCACTGTCCATAATGATGAAACCCAAAAATAGACACCTAAGTTCGACTAGTAGTCAAAGAGAATACCAAAAGTCAAGTGGCCAATATGCATTCAAATGAGATAAAGTGGTTGAGTGGCCTCATTCGCTAAAGAAGGTATGTCTCATCTAAGAGGGACCTGAGACTCCCTGCTATAGTTTGGAGGTAACATAATCTGTTATAAGGGCCCTCATAGGATTAACAACCAGTTAGTCAGATCCCTGTAGAGAGGTAATCCTCCATAAAGGTTGTGTGTTGTCTGACCCCTATCTGACTTAGGATACAAGAAGAATAACCCCTGTAAGTAACCTATGAGATAACTAAGTCAAGTAACTAATAAATGATTGTATAACCGATGCACGGGCAAGCAGTCGTAAGTCTGGATCACCATATGGGCAGGGTAGCAAAGCTCGAAATATTGAAAGCACTGCCTCTCACAGAGGTATGGGTACTAGCAAGATCCCCAAATACGAATAAATCCATAGAAATATCTCTAACGCTAGGTGAGTATCCAAGGGTTATCCCTTCAACTAACTTCGCGCGACCTTGTGATTAACTCCGATGTGAGCGGAGCCTCCTAATATTACCAATTATACAATGGACTTTTCAACTCCCTGTCTCAGACACATATGTTGATTTAATTACCTTGGAGAAGTTTACTCACAAGATCCTATTCCAAGGCACTAAATCCTAGGCCAGTTTGTGCACCCTAAAAAATGAAATCGTGACTAATCAATTTTAGTTTAAAGAGTAAATTTTATTGGCCATGGTTACTGAAAGAGTTCATGGTGTTATGAATCTACAAGAAAATAAATATATAATGCAAATTCTATCTTTAATTTTTCAATGAATGATATGCTAAATAAGAACAGTACGGTCTTCAATTTCAACTCTACAATTCAGAAGTAAAATGCAACCTTTCACTAAATGTGCTAAGATAATGATAAATATTCCAAGATGGAAATGCCAACCAATGCAAAATGCCTATTTTTTGTATTTTCAATATAGTGAAAAGAAAATGCATGGACTGATGAGCAACCTGATATATAAATTCTACTGCGTATAAATGCAATAATTCGAGAAGAACACCAAGCAGCCAAGAAAACAATCCAGATAACAAGCACAAATGTGCGACTGTTCAAGAGAACAGAGTGTATATACACTTCTTGCAATGAGACAACAAGCGTGTATATGTGACTATCAAGGGAAAAAGGATGTATATGGTTTAAACAATGCCAGGAAAGGGAAAAAGGTTGAAAACTCATATTTAGAGTGAAGAGAATCTGTCAAGCAGTGATACGACAAGAAATACAAACAAAAAAGAGAAATGTAAGAAGAAAAAGTACATCAATCCTTAGAAGGAATATCTCTCCCCAGTGAAGTCTCCATTTATGTTACAAGGGAAAAAATCTCTATGGCCAAGGGTAAACCACAAAATAAAGGTATGACTGTAGAAATCAACTCAATTCCAACATATGCTATATAAAGTAATGTGCAATACAAGGAAGAGGCCTACCTCGATCCAACATTTGATGATGTTCCACCATTGAGCACTTTGACCCAAAGCTTTATACCTGTAAGAAGTTCTCGACAAACAAGCAGAGCAAGAACATAGTGATAATATACAAGGGGTTAGCACATCAGATAGCATAATCCATTAATAAACATTACAAATACTCCCATGGATAATAATCATATATTTGCAAGATCCAATATGATGGGAAAGGAGTATTTCTATTAATAATTGATCAACAGAAGTGACAACATTACAGAATTTCATGTCGACACGGTTCGAAACCAAGAAACCAAGTTCCTTACAACTGGGTCTCCACCACTTCAATCCTCCACCAAAGGCAAGCTCATAGGAAAGTGGCATTGAGGTCCTCTCAACAATAGGGAAAGAGCTTGGGGGATAAACATTGTGTTTAGACTTCAGTGACAAAGGGATGCAGACTCAATATGAAGTAATTTCTCTAGAGTAACTTTGCTCTCAAAGTTGAATGCTTTCTCCTCTTTTCCATAGCTCTTTTCCTTGCCTTTATTTTTGGAATTATTCAACTGGTGGGTCAGCTTTTTTGTATTCAATTGTTCAAAATTTTGATATTGTTGAATGGGAGAGGGTTGAAAAAAATTAACCCCAACATGTGGGTATCCTTGTGGTGGAGCCATGGGTTGTGGAGGGCTAGGAAATGGAAAGTATGGATTATGGTGTGGTAGTGATCTGTAAGCTACATAGGAAGGCATGGTGCTTTTGCTAGTACTTAGGGTATAATCTGAGGTGGAGGGAGTACTATAACTTGGTTGGATAGGTGGGTGTATTGTGGGTGTCAATGGTGGCCCACTAGTAGGTGGAGGAAGGGAAACAGGATATGGTTGTTGATAAGGGGGCATAGGATAATAAGGGAGTCCTCCATAGCCCGACGGATATTGAGGTGTGCCATACATTGGTGGTTGTTTGGTTTGTGGATTTTGATGTGTGGTGTTACCAATCAATCCGTCTTTTGAGTGAGACATCCCAGGTTTGTCTTGGCCAAATGGCACAGGTCTTAGGAGATCATATAGTACTGTGTACAAGTATCCTGATTGTGAATAGATGAGTTCATATTGTTGAGCCTTACTAATGGCCTCTTCTTCTGATTGAGAGAAGGTAGAAGCCACATCTTTACTGAGGAGAGAGACAAGTGATCTGAGAAACCAATCAAGGCATTGTTGTTTGGTGGTTTCTACTTTGCACAAACTACGTCGTCGATGCCACTCATGAATGTGATCAGCGATATGTGTGGCTGAGGTTTGTTTAAAATCAGAGAGTAGTTCAATACCATTGTTCTGACGGATTGATAATTGAAATAAGGTCAAAAATGCTTTGGCCAAAGATTCGAAAGTCACATGGGACCATGATTTTTCGTCTACATACCACTTGGCTGATGTGCCAGTGAGTGTGCGTTGAAATAATCATAGTCAGATGGAATCATCCATATTGTTGTTGGAAGAGCACCATAAGTGGAAAGTCATGACATGGTTCATAGGGTCGTCTTCTGCCTTTCCTTCAAACTTGGGGATGTCTAAAGGTAGTTTGGTAGGCATTGCAGGCCATGTGGGTTCATTCAATATAGGATCATTTGTGAGTTTTCTTATATATGATATATTGAGAGAAGCCACATATGGCATCTAGAGTGGTGGTGGAGGGTTAGTTCCAGCCATGGTGTGAGTGTTTTGTGAACCTGACCCTTGAGGGGGACTAGGTAGG
Organism: Picea sitchensis; assembly: GCA_010110895.2. Taxonomy (NCBI): domain Eukaryota; kingdom Viridiplantae; phylum Streptophyta; class Pinopsida; order Pinales; family Pinaceae; genus Picea; species Picea sitchensis. The sequence continues at coordinate 137,948 of SNQJ01S0026212.1, read as the reverse complement.
TTTGTACTTCCCCCTTGAGAAGAAGTTTCTCTCCTGCTTCTGTGTAAAGGAGAGCGAGTGGATGGTTGACCTTGGGAAGTAGGCCGAAGTAGCGTGGGACCAAGAAAAGTTGATCCCAAGATAGTGGCACTCATAGGGGTGTGAAAAGGTAAAGTTGATGAGTGAGCAAGTCTAAGAAATCCCCCTAGAAGAGGAGGGAGATTTAGAAAGCGTCTGGAATGACAGAGATTATGTGGGTCCCCTATGATGTCCAACTAGTTAAGTGGATTGTGTGCAAATGGTGATGAGAGCGAAGTAAATGAACAAGAAACTTTGCTACAAGTTTTGAACTTTCACAATGTAATTCACAATTAGATGTAATCAAAAGGGAATCATACATAAATAAATTGATAAACATACATGTGGATATGTGGTTTTTGTTCGCTTGGGAGAACAAAGAAAACAAATGCTCGTGTCCTAAAAAATGTAATGTCCTTCCTCTCAAATAGCACTGAACCTTCCAATAGCACTCAATAGTGGGGTCTGAAGCCATCAAAAGAGGAACTAGTGAAGGATGAAGTAATCAGTTATAATGAGGGGTAGAGGGTGCATATCCCGAAATCCCTGGCGATATTTCCCAATAGCCACAAAAAATCCAATCAAGGTGCAATTTCACCCCACAATTGCCACCTGGGTAGATGTCCTAAAATTTGGTCACTAGGTACCTTGGTCAAAGTGCGACATTTAGATTTTTGGCCTCAGAAATGGGTCACAATTGGGTCCCATCCAAGAGGTGGGTGCCTCAAGGGAGCCCGCACAAAACAACTGGACCTCGACCTTCAACCCTTCACGGGTATCTCCTTGCCTTATGGTGTTAGGAACACTTGAATTGGAGGATTTAAAGTTCCCTATTTGACAACTTCTATTGTTTTGAAAATGTGAGAACCAGATAACGGGGAGTTATTTGGATGCCTATCCCCGAAATCCTACCTAGAATAAAAAAATTCTTTTGGCACCTCCTATGGAGGAAAACTTACTGAGTTGTTTTTTTTTTTAGAAAAATTTTAGATGTGGTTGTTTAAGAGATTGGGGGGTTGAACCAATCTTGTTGAAATTAAGTGGGAGTGGATAGTTTTTTCAAGAAAAGGGTGGGGTGTTTCAGAATCCTGTTGGAGGAAACTTATTTTAACCTTCACAATTTCTAGATAAAACTATGTGAGTGATTGGTGATCTTGTGTGTGAACAAGTGAAAGTGTACCAAGTTTTTAATAATTTATGTGTCACCTTTCTGCATGTGGAATTCTCTTGGTCCTTACAAGTGTTGATTACCTAAGTTACTATGTGTCATTGGTACAACCTTGCGTAATTTTAAATCCCTAGGAAACTAGCATGTGGACATGTGGGTCCTTTACTATTCCTTTAACTCCCTAAATGTGATTTAATCTAAGAAAGCTTTGAAACTATCCTAGATTGTGAACATGTGGGCATGTATGGGCCCATTACAAAACCTTTAAACTTCCCTAGTGATTTAATCTAAGAAAGTAAATTTCAACAATATCCTATCTTTGTAGCATGTGGGCATGTATGAGCCCATTACAATCTTAAGATGTGTTTTGAAAAATAAACTAAGAGGAGTCTCGAGGGGGTTGTTGTCCTCTCTGAAAGATTTTGTCTTTTTAAGGGAGATGAAATTGTCCCACAACCTCTTTTTAATTCTCAAGATCACTTTGAATCACGAGAGAAGAGCATACTCAATGATTGATATCCAATTTCTAGTCCCAATGCAAGTTTTATATGTGATGTAGAATGATTCCAACTTAACTTTAGTCAAAGTGAGCCATCCATGTGGAAAAACAACAAAAAGAGGGAAAGTTATGATTTTAACCCCTAAGTGCCTATGTTCTTTGACTAATACCTTTATATGGAGAGGGAATGTAAGTGTAGTGCAGATTACAACATGCATGGAAATTTTAAAAAGGCTATGGACCCTCCACAAATCACAAAAAGGATTACAATGTATATTTTGTTTGCACAGGTGCATGGGTGTCAAAATAGATAGTGGCACTCTAAGCACCAATGTGCAAACTAAAAGAGACTAATGGGTGCAGGTGCATAGAAGGCATCGAGTAATACAGTGATTTTGGCGCACGTATGCACGATGTGCAACTGTGGGTCGATAAACCTACGCACAACTGTCACACGGCTGTGAAGAAAATTTCGGATGAAATTCCTTCAACTCAGCTTTGAATTTTTCTTTCTGTAGGTTGGCTTGGGCCGGTTGTGGTACCTACAAGTTAAATAAAAGGAAACAAGAGCTAAAATAACCTAAATGGGGTAGGAAATTGATACCTTTCCCCAGCGGAGTCGCCAATCTATTGCATCTCTTTTGTCACTTGAGTGATCAAATTAGAGATTTTTACAGGCCTAGTTGGGTTAGCTAGGCAACACAACAGTAAAGGAAAGGGTTAGAATAATAAAGAATAAAAAAACTAAGCTAAGAATTAAACTAGGAATGATAAAAACAATTAAACTATAGTGCATAAGGACATAAGAACAAGAAGCAAACAAGACTCATGTCACCAATGGAAAGGATTGTATTAGTGAAAAGAAAACACCAAAGAGAAAGGGAGAATTTGGGTCCCCTCTTCCCCTAAGGGAGGGCTCTTGAACCCCCAAGATTGAGATCTTATTACAACTTGAAAACTTGAAAGAAATGGTGAAAGAATCCCAAGCTAATTCACTCAAAAGGTGATGTGAATAGCTCAAATGGAATGGTGCTAGTATTCTCTTGATGAGAAAAGCATATTCTCCAAGAGAATAGCAACAGCATAACCTTACAAATGAATTCCTTGAAATGTAGTGCACCCATGGCCTCTTCTTATAGCACAACTTTGAGGTATTATGCAACCATATTTTAGTGTGAACAAGGGGCTATTTAGGGAACCTTTAAGTCTTTGACCAGCCACCCAGCTAGATTCAGTTGAGATCTGGATGTCAAATCGACTTGGAAGATGAAACAAAAGTGGGTGGGAGGCCGACCAACATCATAAATGCTCCATTTTGAGGTGTGCACGGATTTTTGCATCCACATTCGCACATCGGGTGCATGTGCATTTTTATAGCATTTTTTTATGGTGCATATGCACATGCTCCCTGTATAGTCATAATGCATCCTAATTTTATAATTGGTTGTATAGTTTTGGACCTTTTGGGAATGCATTTTTGGTAATTTTGGTCCATGGGTGAACTAATAGTTGTTTGAAGATGCTGGATTCCTCTAACCATGTGCAGACGAGATTTGAGTGATAACATGGATAACAGTGTCCACCCACCTATTCCACTGGCTCGAAAAATAGTTTTCCACCTTCGAAGTGTTTCAATATTTGTTCAGGCTCCAAATATCTAGGGTCGTTTTGAGGCCCTAAATGACGTTTTTTGGGGATTTGGTGTCCAACGGTCCTGCAAAAGCATTGGCTTGGACCAGTAAAAAATTGTTCTTCTCGGTTAGGCTTTTCCAACAGTGTATCAAGTGCCCCAAATGTATATTTTATGCAAATGTTATGCCCTTGGGAAGTTGATGCATCAACTACCCCCATCAGGGCCCACAAACCTTTTGGCTTTTCATCTTCAAGGGTTAGGGTTTTGGATTTTACTTATGTTAAAAAGGCCTTTGGATCCTCATTGTAATAATAATCTTCTTACGGATGTGAGTAGCTATCGAATCTCTTCTCAAAGATAATTTGTGACCATTCTAGCGAGTCTTTCACTCTGTATTTTATAGTCTTTGTACATTTTCGCTCATTAATAGAAAATTGTGTATTACTGTATCTTAGTGTTCATGGTTGCATATCTGATAAATTTATGTTATATTATTGAATATATGAGATATCTCTATACATTCCTTTATTATATATCCTCTCTCATTTCATGCCGAAAATAATCTGGATCACTCCCTAAACACTTTTCAAGTTTCAAGTGTCTTTCTCCTTGACCCAAGCCTTTCTTTTATAATTGTGAGTTATATCTCCAAAGTTGTTGCATGTTGAGATTACTTCTCACACTCACTTGATATTTAGAAACATGCTAATCACTTTTAACACTTTCCTTAAATAAATCAATTATCTAATTACACAATTAATTAATAAAATCATTTTACTTTAATAATTACTTGAACTAAATTAATTCAAGAGTAGAAGGCTTTGGATGATTTCCACATATCTAGACACATAGACCTGTGTGGAAATACTTGTCTGATTCTATCACTAGAATAAACACTCCCTCTTAGTGAGGAAGGTATTATGCACCACTCCAAGTCTATCTCTGAAGAACACAAACTTCCCTTTCACCAAGGGTTAGTTCAAAATATATGAAGCTTACCCACCTGTGGAAATATATTGAATCTTCACAGCTCCCTTCTTGATCCTATATTGAATGAAGCAGTATATGATATCAATATGATTGGAACTGTCATGAAATACTGGATTCTACAATAGTTTGATGAAACTCTGATTATCACAGTATATCAACATAGGCTCCAACTCCTAGTCAAATAACCATGTAAGCAACTTGCTAATCCAAATAGATTCACAACTATCCATACTCACTGCCATATACTCTGCCTCTATTAAATTGACTACCACAAAAGTTTTATTCCTATTGAACCAAGCAATCATTGTTGATCCCAAGATGAAGAAGCACTTTGAGGTGATCTATCTATGTACTACAATTCCTTCCCAATCCGAGGTGTTCTTTCCATGTAATACAATTCCTTAAACCTCTAGTCCATTGTCTCCAAGATACCTCAATCCTATTAGAAATTTGGTTTTCATTGATCTCAACCATATAATAATCATTTCAACTCTAGAAGAATCCTCAAAGAAAGTCCAAGAATCCCATAGAAGTGATGTATTTATTTGAAGTAATAAGTGATGGGTTTATTTGAAGGAATATCCAAATTGGTCCCCTTACGGAATAAATTTAAACATGGACCTCATGGGAAGATGCTTTGAAAAATAATACAAGAAGCCCCAAAAGTGTCGTCATAAATCCTGAAGTTGTTTGAGGAAAACGAGGATGAAGAACATTGAAAATACATGAAAAACCCTCATATATGGATAGTCCTCTTCATGTTGTTTCCAATGGTAGGTGGTATGCCATGTGGTTCTTCATGGTTGAGAAGTTATTCCCTCATAAATTTTAAAGCCTCAAAGTATGGTGAAGAAGCCCTTAAATGGTTGCAACAAGAAGTTATAAGTCAGCCCCAAAATATGGAAACAATAAAAATTGTTGCAAAAAAGAAGTTACAGGTCAGCCCTAAAGTCAACCAAACCAGTCACTTGGAAAAGTATAAATACACATCATAGAGCCTCTCATACGAACACAATCAAGTTCATTGAATCTTTATCAAGTGAGAAAGTGATCTCGTGGTGAATTTGAAGAAACAAAGAAGGGAGAAGGTATCATAGTTGCAGATGGGAGAAGGGTTTTCTGATGAACCATAATTGAGAAGACCCTCATGGGTCAGGTAGAGGGTGTCCCACGAGGCCCCCACGATTTGTCATGGTGTTTTCACATGAGGCCTTGGGAGATGACCAAATTTGTCCAACGAGACTAAGGAAAAGTTTAATGAACAGTCCATTCCTTTGTTGTTGAATATGAAGAGTGTATGTTAGTCTATAATGGTATGCACTAGGTTGTTCAAATGTTGAAAGGTATGCTCTTATACATTTTTTAGGCTTGTACCTTGATGATTTGGAACATGATTTTGGCACATGGTTTGAGGAGTGTATTGGATATTTGGAACATGATTCGAGGTGTATTTTGGTATATTCTTAAGGCATATCATGGAGGTCATTTGGCACATGGATAGAGGAATAAATCGGTGATATTTTAGTATATGGTTTATGGAATATATCTTGGTACATGGTTGATATACATCATGAATGATCTGGTGTTTATTTGAGGAACATATTTGATACATTGTTAGATTCATATCTTGGTGATGTTGGCACATGTTTGAGGTATATTCATTGATTGTTTTGGTACATGCTTGAGGCATGTCTTGGAGGCCCTTTTGGAACATGGATACATATGTTTGAGGCATATATTTGATACATGTATGCGGTATATGGTTCGATGCACATATTGATTTTGGCACATGCTTGAGGCATACATTTGTTATATATTTTATGGAATTTATGGTAGACATATATTAACACATGGTTTGATGCACATCTTGGTGATGGCATTGTTGTATGATTTATGTGAGTGCATCTGGTCTTGTTTATGATGATGTTGATGATTAGGTATTTATATTAGTGACAATTACAATGATAGGTTGAGTATTGCCTAATGATGATGATGTATCGGTATTAGTGAAAATGATAGTAACATGTTGGGTATAAATGACAATGATAGGTTGATCATCAGTGACAGTGATAGATTGATTATCGGTGACTAGTTTATTATCAGTGAAAATTCAAGTTTGAGTGATAGTTTGACGTCTCCATTTATATTTCAGGGTGTTAGGGTGGTGTAAGGAAGGAGATCAAATTATCCTTCAGGTTGGTTCCTGTAAACTAGGAGGTTGGATCTTCCTTCTAGTTGAAGATGGAGAATAGAATGAGTTGGAGCTTCCTTTAGGTTAGAGCCTGTAAATCAAGGGGTTGGAGCCTCCTTCCATTTGGAGTTGGAGAATCTAGGTAGTTGTAGATTCCTTAAGGTTGGATCCCATAAACAAGTGTTTGGAGCCTCCTTCTAGTTGGTGCTGGAGAATTTTGGAATTTGGTGCTTCCTATGAATGTAATATTTTGATAGATAAGAAATCATTTCATGGTTTTCTCTCATTTTGGTTTCCACGTAAAATTTGTAGATTTTAACCTTGTACAATATTTACTATAAATAGATTTTCGGTAAAATAACATAAAAGATACAATGGCAAATATAAACATTACATAGATATTTTTCCCCTGGAAACCCAAACAGGGAAAACCAACATATTCTATATACAATCTTGGTATTACATTGTTTACAATACAATATACATACAGGAGCCAACGAAATCCAAAACCCTAACCCAATGACCTGGATTAGTCAACAACCCTAATTCCTTAACTAGAAATAGAAAACCATCGGAAAAGAAACCATGTGACGAAAAACCACCTAAATATGTGACATGTTTCCCAAGGAAAAAAAAAATCTCACGTGTGTTTCCCCTCTTCTCCCCCCCTCAAACTCCCCTATGTGTCTGGCACAATGCACAAACACTACTTCTCTTGCAAAGAATATAACACATACCCAAAAACAATTCGATGTACTATGTATCTCTTTTTATATGTTATGCATTATTGAACGGAATTGTTCATGATATATTG
>SNQJ01S0026212.1:115191-125701 GCA_010110895.2 Picea sitchensis | reverse complement strand
GACTCCTGATTCCTGGGCTCACTCATTCAGCACATCAGTACAGATTGGTAAAGAATTGGTAATGTATTTTGGCCATCAGATGCTCTTCTGACCTCACACATTAGGGGGCATCTGTTATAACCCTAAATTGCACCATATAGGTTTACCTGGCATCAGGCCTACTCATGCCTCTTCCTAGCCAAAGCCATGCTAAACAAATCCTCAAAAAACCACTCAAAACAAGCAACCCACGCCCTAACTTCTCACTGGGCACAGGAAACCGCTTGTTGTCCTTCTACTGCATGCGGGCATCCGCGGGCTAACCTAAAACAGCCCGCAGGTACCTAACAAAGCAAAAAAGTAGGAAATTTTCCGCCGGGACACGAGGCTTTTTGTCAGTTAACTGGAACTCTTCGCCATGCATGGCCGAGAGTTCGCCTAAAACCCTAGCTCCTTCTAGCCTATAAAAGGAGGGGTAGGGGTACTATTCAGAGAGGAAAAAATCATAGCAAAGGAACTCTGCCAAATTGCCAAGCCAGTTTTGTCCCAACCCTTTAGCCTTGCCTTAAGCTTTAGGAGGAACTCTAGTAGCAACAGTTGGAGGACAAAAAGAAGAGGAAGAGCCCAGGATCAGGATCGAGGAACGGTGGCCGATCTCAGGAATCATTGTAAGTTGGTTCATATTGAGATTAATGAAAAAGATACTTTTCCCATCCCGAATACATGAATCTCATCTATGTTATTTGATTTATGTTTTATCTCTAACCCGCTAGTAGATCAGTAGCATGCACACATAGTTTTGTCTTGATTGCAGGAAGCTTTGTGGAAGGAGCAGCAGCAGCAAGGAGATAACAACTCAACAAAGGATCTACTTCAACCGTCGATAAAAGTTTAGTTCATTCTTCCCATGTTTGTCTGAGAAAAGGGGTTGAGATTTCGGGTAGAAGGTTAAAAGTTAAATCTTAAGGGTCATGATCTACATATAAGTTTAGAGCCCTAGCTTATTAGTCCGTAGGGTAGAATACCCCACAACACACACATCATGCATTTCATTCAAAATCATAAGTTTCAAGTCCTGGAAATTAGGTACATAAATTATGTTCTTGTACAAAGTTGTTTCATCAGTTTCCAATTTATAATTTTCCACTTTCTGTGGCATCTCACCTTGCTGTAGTTTTGCTACCAATTCCCTATACTGCAAATCTACATTTGCAGCTTCCAAAATTCTTCTTTTAATATAAATTTGGTACATGCTAATGGTTGTAGCATGTAATTCATGTACTCTCATGTTGAGTGCATCATCCACTTTATTCTCTTTCACTTTGATATGCTTGATATCAAAATTGTACTCAATGGAAACTCCAACCACCTACTCTGTCTAGCATTCAAATTTGGTTGATCAAACAAATACTTTAGACCATTATGGTTTGTTCTCAGTTCAAACCTCCTTCCCATGAGGTAATGCCTCCATTTCTATAGAGTGTGTACTATGGCTGCCAACTAAAAATCATGAGTTGCATAGTTCCTTCCGTGCTCTTTCAAATTTATGGATTCATAACAAATTATGAATCCATTCTGACTAAGGACTCCTCCCAGTCCTTTTTTGCGTGCATTTGTGCATAGTATAGAATCTTCATTTAGGTAAAAAATCCTTAGTATTGGAGCACTTTTTAATAGTTTCTTCAATTGTTGGAAGCTTCTCTCACAATCCTTTGTCCACTAAAATGTCTTCTCCTTCCTTTGTAAGGAAGTGATAGGGTGAGATATCCTCGACAACCCTGTGATAAACCTTTTGTAATAACCAGCTAGAACCATAAAGGATTTGAAGTCCATCATGTTCTTTGGCACTTACCATTCTCTAATGGCCTCAATATTCTCAGGATCTATAACTATCCCATCCTTCGAAATAATATGCCCAAAGTAATGGATCTTCTCCTGATAAAATACGCACTTTCTCAACTTGGCATACATTTGGAGATCTCTTAGCAACTGCAACACCATCCTCAAATGTTGTTCATGCTCTTCCTCTGACTTGGAATACACTAGAATGTCATCCAGGAATACTATGACAAGATTTTCTAGATAGTCCTTGAATACACCATTCATTAGGAACATAAAAACAACAGGTGTGTTCAACATCCCAAAGGACACCATTGTGAACTCATAATAACTATAAATTTTTCTAAAGGCAGTCTTGCTGATATCTTCATTCTTTATCCTTACCTGGTCATATCCTGACCTGAGGTCTATCTTCAAAAATATCTTTGCATACTTCAACTGGCCGAAGAGGTCATCAATCCTCGACAAAGGATATTTGTTCTTCAACGTTACTTTGTTCAATTGTCTGAAATCGAGACATAATCTCAGTGTCCAATCCTTCTTCTTCCCGAACAAGATCGGGGCATCCCAAGGTGAAACACTTGGGAATATATACCTCTTCTTCAGAAGATCTTCAAGCTGTAATTGCAGTTCTTGCAGCTCTGGCGTACTCATTCTATAAGGAGATTCTGACACTGGAGCTTCTCCAGGCATCAAGTTTACAGAGAAGTCGATATCTCTTTTCGGAGGTAGTCCGGGTACCTCCTGAAATAAATCTTAAAAATGTTTTAGTATTGCATGATCTCCAATATTTGTCACCTCATCCTTAGATGCTTCCTCTACATGGGCTACAAATAATTGGCATCCTTTCCTATACCACTTCTTCATCTGCATTTTTGATATTTCTTTGATAGCAACAACTCTAGGAATTCCATGGACTATTTTTCGATTTCCTTCTTCATCCAAGCAAGTGAATGCCTTGTTACAATAGTCTAGGATGGGATGGTGTTGGTCCAACTAGTCCATCCCAACTAGACAGTCATAAGAACCTAAAGGCAAAACATTCAATTCATCCTTTGTGCTCAGTCCATTCATGTCCACTGGATAGGACTTAACTAACTCAATTAATTTCCTCTTGTTTCCTATAGACAACTTCACTAACCAAGACATTTCATGTTTTCTTCTCGACAATTGAAAATTTTCCACCACTCTAAGATATATATAACTATGGCTAGCCCTTGAATCAAGTAAAACAGTAAAGGCATGGTTGTTGATCATACCTTCCACTTCAATCATGTGTGACTGATATTCATATCCAGGGTTGCGTAGATCCTTGGCATTCTATTTCCCATGTCCCCCACTCTTTCATCTTGCTGAACATTATGGATATCTCTCACTTTATCATTTATGTGGGGGAAATATCGATACCTATGGTTACCTTTACAACCCCAAAATTCCATAGGTGGTAGTCTTGGCATTTTCCCACCCACTTCAGCCTTCTTGGGCTCTCTAAAATATGGTTGTCCCTAAGGAATTTTTCTGAAAAAGGGTGTCTTAGTTATCTTTTTCCTCTGATCCATCTTGAATTTCTTTTTGTCTTCCCAAGCCTTCCGTAAAGTAGGATTTTCTCTTTGCTGCTCATATAAGCATTTCTCTCTTCTTATAGTTTCATCTATGGTCTTAGGGTCATCATATTGAATCTTGTCATCGATGGAAGGTGGTAGTCCACTCAGATACCTTTGAATCTTGACAATTTCATCCTTGATGAATAGGACATACTTCAGTAATTCCAAAAACCTTCATTCATACTCATCAATGGTCATGCTACCTAGTTTGATCTCAAAGAACTCTTTCATCTTTCTGTCATAGTATCTTTTAGTCAAGTATTTCTTCTCGAAATACCTCTGTAATTATTTCCAAGTGATATCTTTCTCTCTAATGTGTTGTACCTACACAAGTTGATCCCACCACATGGATGTTTTTCCTTTAAGTTGATACATCACAATTCTTCCTTCTTCATGAGAGGAATAATTTTGCAGTTGGAAATATATCCTCATGCCAAGAAACTAGGTTTCAACATCTTCCTTGATCCGAAATCGGATCCAGAAGCCTGATAGGGCTTGAAAAATGCTCAAAAATGAAAGTTCTTAGAATCTGACGAAACTAATGCCATTTCATCTGTCTCATCTTCCCGATTCCAGTAGTATATTTACTTTGTCAAACAGGATCCGTATGCGAAAGTTATCGCGTTTTGATCAGAAGCCCAAACATGTAAAAAGTCAAAGGTCAACTGGTCAAAAAGTCAACACTGATGACATCAGCATGTTGACTGTGAAGTATATGACGTGAAACTCTTTGGCTGATGGTGATTGGGAAAGTTTTCTGACAGGGCAGACATGTGGCAGGCAACTGGACCAGTCAATGGTTGACAAGTGGCATTTGTTCGTTGAATGGGAAAGTGCCACGTGGCCCAATCATGGGCAGCCACGTGGCACCCAGTCATCAGTCAAAGTAGCAGGTTTCAAAAGTTTTGGGGTCCATGGGATTTGAACCCATGACCACCACCAAACCCAACACCTTAAGAAATGGTCTTTGCCAATACACCAAATTATTTCTTATGTTGTAAAACCCACATTATAACATATATTGCAAAGTATTGTATGGAGAGGGGCCAACGCTTAGCCCTTTGGGCTAGCGCTTGGTCATATGAACCCATATGACACTGTCAAGTGGGTGCGCACTGGGAAGAAGGGGGATTACGCCCGAATTAACTATATTATAGTTAAAAGTGGGTTTTTTAACTACTTTTTGAGTTTTAGTTGTAATTAAGCCCATTTTTAATGGTTTTTGGGAGTTATTGGGTAGTTTTGGAGCCTAACTTCTTGGAGGAAGTTGGAGATGAGCAACCAACTTCCCAACTATATAACCTAGGCCTGTTTGAGGACATGGGGACAGATTTGAGGGCATTCAGAGAAGAATTATGCTGAGGAGAAGCCAAGCCAAAGTCATTTTGAGGCAGAGAAGCTTTTGAGGAGGAGACGTTGTCGGATCATTTCTGGGAGCTCCGGACGTCCGTTTTGCGTGTTGTTTTCTTTGCATGGTTCTAGAGATCTGGAAGAACATGACCAGATCATTCTTGTAGCCATTTGGAATTGCAGCGATGTATGTTTGAGCATTTGAACAGAAATAAAGAAGCCTCCCCCATAGAGAAAAAGGCCTGGAGACGTAGGCAAAGTTGTGCCGAACTCCGTTATCAATCTGTGTGTTATGGTTTTCTATTTAGTATTTCATTTCATATCTGCAAATGTATATATGGATGTCATAATTCCTCTTCTTTCCTCATTCTTTCACTAAGTTTCTCAAATGGTTAATTAATGCATGCAAAATTAAAACTCAACCATAAGTCATTAAAATATCCGGTGGATCATTCCTCCTTCTTATGTTCTCCATCAAACATAGGAGGCTTAATCATGTTCATTTCTCCCTTCAATTCGTCCACTCTAGATGATCTATGCTTTTTGGTAAGAGATGGACTTGAAATACTATGTGACTTCCTCTTGGAGCGACCGTGGGAGTGATGATGGTGTCTACCAACACTCCTTGATATTCTTCCCTCAGAAGTCTGATTACTCCCTATTTTTCTCAAGTCTCTCTCCGCGTCCAACTTGTTTTCTATTCTCTCCAAACTCTTCATCAACTTTAATTTGAATTATCCCTGTTTTTCCTTAGCTTTCATGATATTTCTTCTATCTTCTCAGTGAGTTTGGGCATGTTTCTGCAATCTTTCAATGATTTTCATCATATGCCCTTCCTTACCTATCTATTCTCCATGCCCATTGGAGTTCGTCCCTTCAACTCCCAAATGAACATCCATTCCTTTAGCTTCATTCTTTGAACTAGAAGCATTATGTGTCTCCTCCATTTATTTGCACTCTGTGGCAACTCTAATCAGTTCTGGCACTTGCTAAACTTTTGCAAACACGTGTGCATAAAATCGGAATTTGTTAGCCCATCATTCCTTAACAAATTCCACAGCATTCAAAAAAAAGTTTGATTACAGAAAATGTTTAGATTTCACGTATCTTCTGAGATTTGCTCCATTCTATAACAATTTCAGGCCTTAGCCCTTTTCTCTTAGCCCCAACCCCTGTGACCATGGGCTACGACCAAGCGCTAGATCGATAAGCGTGTACCCAGGCCTTCAACCTCAGAAATTTTCAAAGCACAACACAACAGTCTCTCGGAGTTCTGAGTTACTGAACTCATGAAGTAGACTGGATCAACCATCCATGTCTATCTAGCATCCTATGGTAGACACACACTATGGAACCTCAGGTGTCTAATTTATGGGACTTCGAGACTTTGGATATTCGGGACATCCATTTCTAGAAGATTTCTCGCTTGCTTCCCTTTCAATCTCCCGAATTATGAACTTTCGTCTTCTCTATCCTCCGGGACCACATAGTATAGTCATCACCAACTAAGGCTATGACATGTTGTATGCCTAGAAACATCCACATCACCCTAGGAAACATCATCCAGCCCCACCACGTCTACCCTTTCACTTTGAAACTTCAGGCCTCAGAAGTTTGTGCATTATCACATTCCCCTTCTCTCATTTTTCGCAGTTCCAAACTCTCCTTGGATAATAGATGGTCCTTATATCTCCCGCAACCAACGGTCGAGATCCACTTCGCGATTTCTTGCTTCGAAGGTTTTCACTTCTCTTCACTTTAAATCTTTTGATCTGTGAACTCTGAAGGATTCTCACAAATAACCCATGTGCGACTTCTCCAAGATATAATGGTGAAGCTTCTCCCCTCATATCTACGGTATAGATCTCTTCTGGGACTTTGGATCTTTGGGCTTCAAAAGTTTTTGCCTCAGCACAACCTGCTTCTCCCAATTTTCGAACTCCAAAAGGCTTCCAGGATAACCTTTATGCACCTTGTCTGGATATAATGGTCATAAAGGTTTTCCTCTCCTTCTGAACAAATCCTACGACTCCAACACTGCAAGTGTTGAGTGCTCTCTCTCTCTGTTGTCAAATACCATGTCGTCTATAGTTTTATTCTACCGCTACTCCTCCTGAGCTTCATAACATGACCAAGTAACCCCCTGGCACTCAGAAACATTATAAGGTGTTAGCACTTGGTAAGTTTCCTAGAGGTTGAAAAAGAAGAAATCTACGAAGGTAACTTTATCCAACTGCTTTTAAAGATGGGATCTATCCCTTCCAGCTTCAGAGAGGGATCTCTCTATATGATTTAGCTTTGTTTTCTAACTTTAGATATTAGGCTAGGTAAATGAACAAGTAGGTTTTGTTGTAAAAGTGTTTATGAATTGGTTGAGACAGTCTACACCTCCATTGGGCTATGGCATCTATGTTATAATCAATATGAGATACAAACCATAAACGTAAAGGAATACTTCCACAGGGAGAGATAATATACTCACTGGATCTTCAATAATTTTAAATGATGGACAAAAGAAAAGATGAGATAGATAATTCAACTAAGAAGCAGTTAAGAATTCCTTAATCGAAAACCTCAGAAGATAAACATTAAAACCTTTAAAGTAAGAAACAGGGTATCTAAGATAAATCCTGCAACATGCGTTACTTTTAAAGATTAGTTTCAGAAAACAAAATGATTACAAAGCAAGAAAAACATTCAACTTAGAGAATAATCACCAGTGAATACATGCAAGAATCCTGTAAAAATGCTTCCTCTTTATTAATGGTGGATCTTCTTCAAAATGGTTACAGTCTGATAGCGTCAGGGTGTGAAGATCAACAACCCTCAATACTTCAAAAGGTGAAGTATTTATAGTTCAAATTACAAACGTTCCCGTCATAACTGATCAGGACGTGCTTATTCTATTTTTAGCCTAACTGATTTAACTAATCAAAACTGCTTGATGAATCAGCACAACTGCATGCGGAATTTCTAGGGTAGGTCATTGGCGAGGTTCCTATGTAACCTCTTCCGACTGGACAGGTGACTGGACCTGGACAACTCATCTGCTAATCGAGAAGATTACAGAGTTCTTNGATACACTTCATCCATGTATGTATACTTAGCGAATGTGGGCTTAGTAAGGAATATGTATCGAATCTCGTGTTGGATGCTAATGTCCAACTGTAGGGCATCCATGAATGCTTTGCCGGTGATGCTCCCTTGTATGGTTGTAAACTTTGAACTGTCTTTGGACACTTCAGCCAATCTCTTCTTGTAATCTGGGAGTGTCATTAGTTTATCATTAATGACCTTTAGACCAGGTAAGCCTTTATTTTGGAGAGCATCAATCTTATGGAAAAATTTTTGTACCCCCTGGTCCATTATCTGAACCTTCTCTTCGAGCTACAACATTAAGCCTCTCTTGGTCAAAACCCTCTTGACCTCAAGGATTGTCTATGTTCTGTCTTTTATCTTCAGCTCTTCTAGCTCTTCTCTGGTTTTGAAATTGAGGAATTTGATGATATCATTAGCCTGAGTTGGTTTTTCCCCCAATTCCACTCTGATTTTCTCAATGGCCTATTTTCTCCTTTGGAGCAACTCATTCTATTCAAACATAATTTGGATCATGGGCCATATCTCATTGATGGAGTTTGTGATATCTGTCCATACATTTTCTTTGACTTCAGCCAAAGTCTTTCCTACCATGGTTTTCTTTTGGAGCTACTGTAGTTCCTTCTTTAGCTTCTTAGTTACCTGTTTCTCTTTGGAGAGACCGGACTGGAAGGAAGTTTTGAGTTCCTGGAGATTCTCAACTTCTTTCTTAAGCATGTTGATTTCAGTCTCTTGTAGGTTCATCTTTTCTAGGGATTTGGTGAGATTAGTTGTTCCCTCCTGTGATGTCACTGGTGTTGCTGATGGAATTTCTGTCACTGTTACAGTGCTCAATCCTACAATGGGGATAGCACTCAATGGAATGCCTTCCATCAACTTCCTCTGTTCTTTCTCTTTCAATAATTTTTCCATCTCAACTTCCATTTCCTTGAGCTGAGCATTCTGCTCCATGAGCAACTTTAGCATCTCATCCTTCTCACCTTCTTTCTCTGCTATCTCCTTCGCTTGTGAGTCCTCTGTGGGTGGGAGTTTTAGTTGTTTTCTTAAGGATGCGATGTCTGCATTCTTTTTCTTTATCATCTCTTCTGCCGCTTTGACATTTGATGGATCATAGCCGATCTTTAAAACCATCTCCTCCAAGGTATTAATTCTGTTGTCCTTAGCAAAAGATGATATATTTTCCATCTTAAGCTGCATCTGAGCGTTGTTCAATGATACCTAGAATTTTCCTACAGAAGCTGAAGCATGTGCCAATGTGTGGAAAACCATCTCCCCTGTTTGTTTGTGCAGATCCATCTGATTTTTTGGGTGCACGTCCTTTGCCTGGAATTCGAAGGTGGCCCTCTTGTAGTTTGAGATCACCTTCGGATCCGGTACCTGTGTTTGGAGGTAGGCCATGTGCATCCTACCCTTCTCTGTATCGAATGTAGAAATCATTTTATGCTGTGCAGTTGACGTTTGTTTCCAAAACTAGGCATAAGTGCTGCTAGTAAGGGTTTGATTCTTCTTCTTGATCATCTCATACTTCTCAAAGATGCCCAATTTAGGCCCTATCTTGCCTGGATGATCATTCAGGGGAGAGTCTGTGGATTTCTTAGGTACTGTTGGGGTGATGCCCTGATAAAGGCTCGAACCAAATGATGGAATGATCGGCTTGATTACTGTGGTAGTTATTGTGGTAGGCAAGGCCTCTTGTTCTACTTTCGTATCAGATGTTGAAACTGTCTTTGACATCTTGATATGCATTTGGAACTCTTCTGATGATACCTCTGTTACAGGAGGAGATGACTCCTGTCTAGAACTCTTCTCCTTAGGGACCTGTGGTGTGGTAGTTTGTTGCAAAGTTGTTGGGGGAACCTACTACTCCGCTTCAACCTATTGTTCCACTTCAACCAAGGTGTCAAGATCCACACTGTCTGATTTGCAAATTTTCCGATCTCTGTCTTGGACTCATGAACATACGGGATGTTTTTAATTTTCACCCACATTTTTGAAATGATCCCGCATGGATCATAGTGCCATGTGAAACTCGTAAAGAATTCCATCTCCTTCAACATTCTGTCAGCTTCTTCCCCGAATCCTCGACTATTGCAGATGAAAGAACCGATCTACCCCTTGATTCTCAATTGTTGCTTCTTCTTTAGGGAAACAAAATGAATGTCATCTGAATTCATTATCTGTCTAATATATTCTAACGTGAAGATTCTTACCATCACATATTGAGGTAGTTTGTAAGGTGCCAATTTTCATTCAAAAACTCTGATCTTGGTGTGGTTTTGGTACAGGTACCAGTCTCCTGTCTTTGCATTGTCCGAGAGATGCAAAATTCTCCATACTTCATCGTTTATTCGTGGCTCAGGCCTGCCACTCAACATCCTTACCATCGGGTGGTGAAACTGATCAATAAATTCTTTGAAGTCGTATTCAACAGAGTTACGCTTCAACAAAGAGGTCCATGTTGTTACTGGCTAAGGCTTTCCATCTGCGTCCATTTTCTGCATAGAAAAACTGAATTTATCGGCTTGATAAAAAACAAACATGTAGGCCAATATGGATGAATATCTAAACATGTCCTCCGTTCCAAAGTTCACGAACTGCTCGTGAATATTGTCGGCCAAGAAGGTACTGAAATCAAACTGTGT